>JACYXH010000812.1:1726032-1756676 GCA_026745465.1 Lota lota
TTCCCTTTATTTTTTTGAGCAGTATATATATATATATATACACACACCATGGCTCAGACCAAAGCTAACTAGTAGCCCAGCAGACCTGTCTTCTTTTGTGTGAGTGTGTGTGTATGTGTGTGTGTGCTGCCGCAGCCTGCACCCATAGCACAGGGTGGTGGGGGAGACGGGACAGATTCTGATCAAAGGCCGGCTTCCAGATTCGACTATAGCGCTCGCTATCGGGGTATCGACAGCGCACGTCTTAATCGCCCTGCGGCTCCAAAAGTGCTGCCGTGGCAACAGGATGGAAATGGGGATCATAATGTATTCATGGTGCCGGCGACCTGGGGGCTGCGGAGCACGCTCCCGGGGGACCGCACTTTACCCAGAGCCAGACGTGTCTGGGCAAAATCACTCCACACGAGACAGCCACAGAATACTGAGGAGCCACAATGGGGGAGAGAGAGAGAGAGAGAGAGAGAGAGAGAGAGAGAGAGAGAGAGAGAGAGAGAGAGAGAGAGAGAGAGAGAGAGAGAGAGAGAGAGAGAGAGAGAGAGAGAGAGAGAGAGAGAGAGAGAGAGACAGAGACAGAGACAGAGACAGACAGACAGAGACAGAGAATGCAAAGACAGCAATGGAAAGAACTGAGGAGGATTAATAGCAGAGTGGATGAAGGGAGAAGGATGAAATGCAAGGGGGGAGACAAAACGAAGCAGGGGCTGAGATGGAAACATTGACGAATGAGAAGAGGAGGGCCGTGGGGGGGGGGGGGGGGGGGACGCAAATCTATACGAAAGACGAGAGAATATGTGAGATTTCACACAAGAAGAAAAAAAAGAAGAATCGTTTCTGCTCGGTGGAGAAAACCAGGACTTTTTCATTTTTTATTTTTCAAGCAGAGGAAAGCAGAGAATGTGATTGAAGGAGAGGAGGCTCGCTGGGCTGAGTGGCTCCACCTTGAGAAGGCCTGACGTTGCTTGACCCGGTGGGTGGTTGCCTGGGAAATAAATTGTGGAGGAAATTGGTTGAGATTATCACGGCCAAGAAGAGACCGGGCCCCTCTGCTGCGACGCGCACGGATAAACGGCCAGATGAGTAAATGAATGGCGAGATGCGAGAGGAAGGGAGATTGATGGCTGTACTACAGACGGAGGGTTTAGTTCACAACCACACATGCACACACACACACACACTTTGTATCCTATCATTCCTGGAAAATAAATGCTTACATTGGATAAACTTTTTTTTGTATCCTGCACTGGTGCAGCATGCTAGCTGACTTGTCCTAGCTTAATAATACACCCACCCACACGGTTGTACACACACACACACACACACACATATACATATAAACAAACACACAAATGTACACACATACACATACACTTGCACACCCATCAACAACAACCCCCCCCCAACACACACACACATGCTGTAAGACACAGAGCTGTAGCCTGACCTGCTTTTCCCCAACAGGAGGGCAGCTACAACAGGCACCATGCCAGCTACACATCCTCCAGCCCTGTGCACTCTCTGCAGAGGGTGAAGCACATTCTACAAGACACGCAGTAGTCAAATTATGTTAAGAGCTTTGCAGACATCCTTTGAATATATATTCATTTCACGCGGCCCACCTGCTGTATTTAGAGAGAGAGGGAGAAAACACACGCACACACACACACACAGACACACACACAACTTCTGTTGCATTTTCTATCAAGATTTAATCTAGGACAGCGAGTCATCAAACACACACACACACACACACACACACACACACCTCCAGAGGTGATGATTCGTACGTGCCAAGTCTAAAATGAGAAGATTCACCTGCAGAGGGTGGTACATGGTGGGCACTAACTACCCTCCACACATAGCCCACCCTCAGGCATTCAAACTAGGGCCACAGACATCTCCCCCGTCTGCCTCGCGCCCGCCTGCCTTCCGCTGACAGCCTCCTCCACCACTAAGCTCCAACACTCACACACACGCGCGCACACACACACACCTGTGCTTTGTGTGATGACTGTATCGAGGGGGGAAAGCAGGAGAAAGGGGTGATGAAAAGAGTGATGGGAGGGGGAGAAAAGAGAGTGGTGTGGTTGAGGGGAATAGAGGCAGAGGAGAGAGAGAGAAGAGATGGTAAAAAACAAAACGACATCAGAGATAAATACAGAGACAGAACGAGAAACGGGGAAAGAAACAGAGAAAGAAGGGAGAGACAGACAGAAAAGAGCAAAAGAGAGCGAGACAGAACTAGGGGGAAAAGAAAAAGAGAGAGTGCGCGAGAGAGCGAGAGAGAGAGAGAGAGAGAGAGAGAGAGAGAGAGAGAGAGAGAGAGAGAGAGAGAGAGCGAGAGAGCGAGAGAGAGAGAGAGCGAGAGAGAGACCAAGGACATCAACAGCGTGTTTTCACAGAGAGATGACCCCTGGCCATCCCGAGGCATCTGGTTTATCTGGCTGTCTGCGTAAGCCATGCACACACCTAATGACTCCAGCCTGGTTAGGTCCCATAGGTTTGTTTTATCCGGGATTACGGATGGGGAATGACAATGGGCTGGTAAACTACTGCTCAGACATCCTGCGTCAGAGCAGCAATTCACTTCTCCACCACGAAGGGGGGTGGGGGTGAGGAGGGTAAGGTAGGAGGAGGAGGGTGCGGTGGGAGAGGGCAACTTGTTCAAAGTTCAAAGTTGCCGCAAAGTTTCGGATGGGAAAAAATAAGTTGTGATGTCATCATGTACCGTGTGGCACTAAGGTATCCTACTACTATTGAGCTGCTCAAATTAAATGATAAAATGTTCCAACACAAGACGTTTCTCATTTGAATGCATAATTGAAATACACATAATGGTTGTAAGCATGTACCCTTCTGTAATGAAGGGTCAACAATATCAATTATTCGGAATTCCGGAGAAAATACGTGCGGCGGCACGGAGAAAGAGTAGAGCTGCTTCACGTACCGATCGTGAACAGACCTCAATCTATTTCTGCAGTAGATATTAGTAATCATCTAGGGTCTGCATATTGATGGCCAGGCTTGGCCTGTTTGCATATTTACTGGCCTCGGAGCTCAGTCGCCTGAGGTGAGAAGCAAATTACATTTCTGCTTACCCCCACGCGCACCACTCTCTAACACTCTTTCCATATTTCTTGCCTTTTTTTTTCTCTTTCGCTGTTTTTCTTTTTCAACCTCATTTCTCTTAACATGCTGATCAGTCATCTTCTAGTAAGCATCCTCCCCTGCCCTGGTTGCATCCTAACCGCGGTCTCATTTGGCTAACATCATCACAGTGTAATCTTGTTGAGGAGAGCAATCAGTTTACTTTGGAATTAGGTATTCCGTTGGCGGGCCCGGAGAGAGACAAGGCTCACAGGGGTTTAAAGGATGCAAACGAAATGCATGCTCTTCGGAATACAGCCATGAGCTCTGATTGGCCGATAACAGGCCCACACAAGCACCATGTGAGAGTAATGAATGGCCAATGGGAGGCCAGGAATAATAATGCAATTGGATTAAAATCCAATCACAAGATGCTTTTGTCTGTTGACTCTATTTGTGGGGTATGTTCCACAACCCCAACTCGCCATGTGCGAGAGGCGTCTGGGTTTTTGGCTCCGAAGGACACGCCGTGTCCTAATCATAAAGATTACCTCTTTGTTTACTGCGGACCAATATTTTTTGGCTGTCACAAGTCTGCCGGGGGGGGGGGTTTGTTGATCTGATGTGTGTGAAGTGCAAATTTGCTGCATATGCAATGAACGCCATCAAACTTGGGGGAATAGAAAAGGGATGAGGACAGTTGACGTTTCTTCACTCAGAAATTTGAAGAAAAAAAGAAGGGAGTGAGAAAAAAAACGGTGTCCGATTTAAAGTGTGGCCATCACAGGTGGCGAGTTACGATTTAATCAGGGCTTTTAATGCTTTGGTTTACGGCGGGGACACGTACAAAGCTGGCACACGCCACAGCTTTCCGCCGAATCCCAGCCGTTTGTCGGGGAGTCCACCTCAGGAGAAAGGAGGAGGAGGAGGAGGAGGAAAAGAAGGAGGAGAGGCGCTCTGATCAAATCGATTGAACTCCTCATGGATGATCGATCAGCCGGGCAGGCTGGAGGTGGAATAGATTAGATGACCTTTTACATTCTCCGCTCCGGTAGACCCCCCACCCTCCGCTGCGCTGGCTCCTTGTTAAGAGGACAGCTCTGCACTACCTGACAGCCCAGGTTTACCGGCACACCATTACAAACAGCGCGCCGTGTCCTGCCAAAGCACCGTCCAGCCGGACCGCCTCGGAGATCCGAAACGACACCCATCATGCCCATAAAACCAGATTTATGAACCCGGCCTTCCCCTCCAAAATCGGCAATTAGTGTCGAGGAACAAATGTGTTACTTCACATGCGTTATTTGAGAACCCCCCAGCCCCCACCCTTCCCCCTGCGCCTTGTGGGTGGGTGACTCCACCCCCGTATCCTGAAGTGTAGGGGGGAGAGAAGTGCAACGGCTCAACGGTAAAATAAAAACAATTCCCCACCCAAACACTGACCCCCCTGGCCAACAAAAACAACCCCAGAGAGGGGCAGAGGAGACGGAGGGAGAGACGGAGGGAAAGACGGGGCAAGAGCCAGGGATACTGCAGATCCAGAGTCCACACGCGGAGAAAACCACAGTGGCTGCTGCAGCAGGATGCCGTCACAGCTGGCTCCGCTCCTTCCTGTGGGCCAACGCCACGGAGCGCCGGCCTGCAGGGAGATATAAACCTGTCCGGCTGGTCACTCTTTCCACCTACCCCCCTACACACATCCCCCACACACACACACACACCACCCTCCTTCCCTTTCCTCTCTCTCTCTCCACACTACGGGCCAGTATGGCCCACCAAAATAGAAAAAAAAAAAGCTGTCCTAGGAAACAACCCTGTGGGGATCAATGTGCAGTACATTTCCACACAGACAAAAAAATATGAAACTGCGACCTTTTCATTAGTGGGCATTCAACTTGGTTCAAAAGCCAAAGCAGGTTTTTTTCTTTTCTGAAAGAACCAGAGGATTTGGGTACAGCGACTAGTGTTAGTGTGCGTGGCGTTCTTTCTAAAGACCCTCTAGGTACCGCTGACTGGCATGATCTTAGGGGAACACAGCCCCACCCCCACCACCCCTGAAAAGCTCTTTGGCATTTGATATGCTAATATGGAGTGTTAATTACACACAGAGTGTTTGTTCATGTTTCACTCGTCACAAGAGTGTTTAATTCAAACCAGAGAGTGAGGGAGCGTTCCTTCGCCAGGAGCACACCAGACACCTGATTGGGTGCCATCTGATCAAAGGAAAATGGGATTATACTCTACTGCAGACGATGACAATGTGTACATTAATGTGAACACATACAGCATTTACACAAAACATAGATAAAAGAAAACAGTTTTTGATGTATGGTTTGTATGAACGAGGACCCGACTAGACTGTTCTATTTTTATGAATATATAGCTTTCGCCATTTTTTCCCTCCCATGTAGTTTAATAGTGTTTGTCTGTCACTTGCTCTTCATTAATCTGGTGAGCAGAACCATCTTTCAACAAGAAAAAAGAAAAATAATTTGGTTAGGTGTGAACTAGGACCACACTGGACCGACTAGATAGGTGATTTTTATGAAACAAAAATATAAATGTTTCGCCATTTTATCCCCCTCTCATGTAGTTTAGTGGTGTTTGTCTGTCACTGGCTCATCATTATTCCAGTGAGCAGTATCATGTTTGAGCGAGAAAAAAGAAAAATCATTTGAATTCCGGGAGGACCCAGAGGAGAGAGAGCGAGCAAAGCCCAAAGGTAGGATCCAAGCTCGCTCTCCGTGCCCTTCCATTGGCTGTCTACCTAGTAAACATCTCCACAAGCGCCCTTGCTTTCAAAACACGTCAGTCGGCCGTGCCTGTGCACGTACATAAGACCGAACGGCCCGCGAGAGGCATCGAGACTTTACTTGTGTTTCTTCACCCAACCCTAACTCTCTCTCTCCAGCTCTCTCCCGGTGTCTCTCTTTCTCTTCGGAGGAGCCATGCGTAACCTGTCTGGCATTAATGATGCTGTTAATAAAAATGGGGGGTTGTGCTGTGGGTGGATTTGCCTGCCAGGGCCCGGTGCCTTGTCCTTCTCCGAGATAAGCCCACCGCTGGCCTTATCAGCCTCACACAGCCCCACCCAGCAGCCACGCGCTACTGGACACACACACACACATACACAGGCAGTCCACTCATCACCGGTTAATTACCACCTCTGACTGGCTCACAATGCAACCCTGGATATCAGCGTACCCTCCGCTCTCTTCTCCTTGTTCTGACTGTGATGTGCACGTGTGTGTGTCTCTACCTGTGTCTCTGTCTCTCCTTTTTTCAACCATTTCCTGGTGTTTCTATGCAGAAAAAAAACGGATTCCCTATACACTTGCTGTCTGTCGATATACCTTTATGTGTTTGTTTTTTCTTCTCCTACCTCACTGAACTTGATATAGTCTGCACCTGTCTCTCTTCCTCTCTGTCTCCCCCTTGCTCAGACTCTTTCTCTCTATGGTATTTGCATTTCATTAGATTTTCCAGAATAGTTTATGCTTAAATAAATACATAGCTAGGCATACAGTGACTAATGGCTGTTTCGCCCGTGAAAACAGGCAGGGGAATGTGTAACAGCTCCAAAGTAAGTGTCTGGGGTCACTCCTGTTACCAAACTACCCGTCTACCTGTCTGCTGGCCTGCCTGCGTGTCTATGTCTACCCTGTGTGTGTGTGTGTGTGTGTGTGTGTGTGTGTGTGTGTGTGTGCGTGCGCATGTAAAGAGATTCATGCTATTCGCGGTACAGCACCATTAAGTAATGTTCGATGGCTTTGAGTCGGCTTCAGAGCAGCCAAACTCACTATGTGCTGCCCAGGCGAGCGAGTGCGAGAGAGAGCAAGTGAGAGAGCATTTTTTTCTTTTATTCAATTGTTTTCCACTTCCACCAGCGTGTGCCAAGGGGGAGGAAGGCAGCGGCTTAACACGCTCTGCAATTCAACACGGCCAGACGCAGTCCTATTAAGATTTAATGTGCTATTCTTCTGCCTGCACGGCTCAAAGAGACTTCGCAGGCTGAGGAGGAGAGCGAACAAAGAGCAGGCAAGAGCCAGGGCCACGGAGAGAGTGCATGAGAGAGAGAGGGTGCAATACGAAAGAGAGCAGCAGAAAAAAAGAAGAAAAAAGAAACGGCAGATATAACCGCATTGAGGGCCAGGTCTCTGATTCTATGTAGGCGCACTCATGATATGTGGCAGAGTGCTGCTGGAGCTGACAAAACAATGCACTGCAGAGATATTTTAATCCTCTGACATGTACTGTGTTACATTCTTACAGATGAGCAAGGGGATTATCCTTGTCTTGTACAGGTTGACCCTGTCACCCCAGCTACATTGGCGATTCCTATGGTCATAATGGGTTATAAGTTACAGATCTCGATCTCCAGTCCCTATTGGACATGAAATGCATGTTAAATCCAGGAGTAGCATGTACATGCTGCTTGATTACTATGCATGATGTTATTGTGAGTGTGGGAGGCTTTGCGAAGGTTTTTCACTTTTGTCTATCCAATGTTGCTTTGGACATGATAGCGGTAGCGGGCTTTTGTCATGAGCCAAGACACGCAATACCATGAAGATCTGTGGTTCTGTTACAGATTCACAGCGAGACGCAGACTCCCTTGAACATGAAGATCCCAGTATTACTACAGAAAATAACCCTCTTCTCTGTCTACAGATCGAAATAGTGTATATACTATAGAGAAAAGCATCCAGCTTCACAATCAATACTGTAAAGGATGATATTTGTACGGTATTGGTCTTATATGCCGTGGGTATCCAACTTATTGAAAAGTGATTGAAAGGTAGCTAACAGATTGATCCAACAAATGAGTGGGAAAATGACAAAGGGAACACAGGAAGAGGAAGACAGGAAGTTGCATTGTCAAACCCCAAATGCCTTTACGAAGGCTTTGAACAGAAACAAAGCCAAGCTCATCTATTCTTATTTCGATTGTTATTTTTTTCAACGCAGAAAATGCAGCAGTCATCTGACAAAGACCAATAAATACTTTATATAGTGCATAATGTGTGCAATGCGAAGCACAGGGGAGAGAGAAAGAAGGCGTCCTCACGGGGGCATACGCTTTGAATTCCTAATGACACTCCTGTTAACGTCGCTGGCACAGTTGCACCAAGAGGAAACACAGGGGGATGCTACACAGAGGAGGAGCCAGACCCATCTACTCTCATACTCTCTCTATGACACTCTCTCCCTCTCACTTACACACACTTTCTTTCTCTCTCACACTCTTTCTGCCTCCATGTTCCTCCATGTCTCTCTCATAACACACACACACACACACACACACACACACACACACACACACACACACACACACACACACACACACACACACACACACACACACACACACACACACACACACACACACACACACACACACACACTCTCATTCATACTCTTTCTGCCTCTATCTTCCTCCATGTCTCTCTAACACACACACATCACTTTCTCTCTCTTTCACACTCTTTCTCGGGGACTCAAACACATTGTTGAACCCCAACACACACACAAGCACACACACACACACACACACACACACACACACACACACACACACACACACACGTGTGAAAAGAGAGAGTACGCAAAAAGGAGGAAGGAAGTAAGCAGGGAAAGCCCAAGCTTAGTTCGGAGGGCTCAGTCTAGCATGAGGTCTCTTTTCAGTGGCAGTCTTGTGCCAGAAGTAGCTATTCTCTCCTGGCCGCCTCTCCTGCTTTCAAAGCCTTGTAATCAGTGTGCTGTTCTTTGTACCGGGATGTCGCACCAAAAAAAAAAAAAAACACGGCAGCATTTCTGATGTGCAGCAAGCGGCTCAAAGTTCAGCTAATCAGGTCTTGCCCGTGTTGTCTTCCTCTTATGTCGGACTGTTTGATGCAAAGAAAGAAAAAAAGTATTTCTGCGGTTTCGGCACATACTCCTCGCCCGCCACAAAGCAGCTGTTGGATCAATACGCAAAGTTAGTTGAAAAACGGCAGGAAAAAAATGAAAAAAAGGCAGAGCTAAACCAATTGAAGGCTGATGGAAACCGTTAGTAGAAAACATTGGGCTTCCAGAGGCCCTTTTCACGGTTGTGGGTATTACTGGATCTTTCCATGCAGCTGACCAAAGACTGGATGCTAAAACCCTAAGCACTTTAAAGGGAACATGATTGTGGATTTGAGTAAATGCGATGTCTATCAATACATTGAAACAAAGCGTCCGCGGCTCAATTGTAATGCTTTACATCCCAAACTTGTCAAGCGTATATGTGTCTATTTTTCATGGTGTTACCACACCTTGCGTTGTGGGAGGAACTTTATTGGTTTTCATAGAGCATCACCTCTTTGTATCTCATTTGTATTTTTCTCATAAATCTGAAATGCACTTTATAGGAGGTGAATGCATTTTGCAACATCTATGGGGAAAGAAAAGGTGGGGGAAATCTACATAATATAAATCCATATATGGTCTCTCTCTCTCTCTCTCTCTCTCTCTCTCTCTCTCACTCTCACTCTCTCTCTCTCTCATTCCTTTATCTAAGGAAAGCAGAAGACATGCTCTGTTTGCTCGCACAGTGGCCGGCAGGAAAACAGAGAAAGACACTTATTAAAAAGGTCATCTCACAGAGGGTTAAAATAGCAGGCCACTGAGCTCTCTGAGGGGTTGGGAGCTGGGCAGCCATGCCCCTCCCCCCCCCCCCGCCCACACCACCACCAGTGAAGGACACAAGGAAAGGTGTTGCTCAGGGGACCTGGGCTCATAATGAAAGATTGGCCACTAGGCTGACGGCCCATGCGTGTTTGTGTGTGTGTGTGTATGTGTGTGTGTGTGATTGTGTGTGTACTGCGACTATTCAAATGCCTTCAGAGGCATCGACAGCTGGCGACCGACAGTGAAAACCTTCACGGAAAATACGGGGCTGTTGAATTAAATTGGGAGCCAGAGGTGTTATTTTTATTTACTATGTGGGTCTGTCGGTAAAGAGAAGAGGAAATGAACTCGGGGCCTGGATATTTCTGAAGGGCCGGCGCGTCTCAAATAAGTCCTCTCTCCTCCTCTAGACTTCCAATCCCGTTGTCTCATGCACACGCGCCACCCTTTGACCGTATTCGAGATTCAAAAACACAAAAAACGGACACTGTACACCCCCTCGCCAAACACGTCTGCCGAGGATGGGTAACAATACCGTACCGGGTGAGACGATAAAATACAGTACAGCAGCATTTGAGAAGCAGTTATGTGCTTTAAGGAGCAGCCTATGGAGCTGGGCTGCCTGGCCGACACTCTGGCCCGCTCCCCAGGGCAGCCCAGAGCCCTGTCGGCAGGATGCTGATCCCCACACGGAAACCCGATCCTCCGCCATCCTGGAGCCGCAGGGAGGGGGTTGGTGGTGGGGATGGTGCATGTACCCGCTCACCCAGAGTCTCTCACTCTCTACCCCCCCAGAGTCTCTCCACTTCTACCTTAGGGGGGGGGGGGGGAGAAAGAGAGAGAGAGAGAGAGAGAGAGAGAGAGAGAGAGAGAGAGAGAGAGAGAGAGAGAGAGAGAGAGAGAGAGAGAGAGAGAGAGAGAGAGAGAGAGAGAGAGAGAGAGAGAGAGAGAGAGAGAGAGAGAGAGAGAGAGAGAGAAAAGGGCCTCTTGGGGTAGGTGGGGGTGGTGTTTGTGGTGGGGGGAATGGAGGACATTTTTTCCTGCGGCCCTACCCCAGCCAGCCTCCACTCTCTCAACCCTCCAGAGGAGCATTCTTCCAGCCCTGCCCCAGCCTTCACTGGGGTCTCCTGGGGAGCATTCCTGAAGCCCTGCCCCAGCCCAAGACGGGCTCCCTGGGGACACATTCCTGCAGCACTCTCTCTCCCTCTGGCTCTCTCCCTCCCTCCTTTTTCTCCTCTCGCTCCCTTTCCTCGGGCTCTCGCCTTCCTCTGCAGTCCAGCATTAGGGCGATCAATAGCACCGATCGCATCGGGGACACGAGGCAATCCATACCCGTGTGCTCCCTTAGCGCACTGCAGTGGTCGCGGCTTAAGTGCACGGAAAGGTGTTATACCCCTGCCAGACAGGGAGAGACAATGGCCGCCATTGATCTGGGTGACATGTAACATCTCTCTCTCTCTCTCTGTCTCTCTCTCTCTCTCTCTCTCTCTGCCAGGCGTGGCCGACACAATGATGGGGTCTATTTAGAATTTGGAAACTTGTCTGTTTAGTTTGCCCTTTGTTGCGGCTGTGGCGCTACGACTGTGCGAGAGCAGAGCGACCGATAATGAGACCTGAAAGAGTAGCACATCTGAGCTGGCATTTGCACGTGTGCCCGTCTGTCTTACCGTGTGACCGTGCACATGTGTGTCCATTTACGAGCCCTGGTCGGGTACACTTAAGGGACTATCATTGGTGGAGAAAAGCACTTAGTTTTGTTGGCGAATTGTAAACAAATTATTAAACGTGGATTGGTTCCAGTCAACCAAGATTTGTTTACCAAAATATGAAACGTAAAAAGAAATAAAAAATAGAAAACGGGGGGAAATATTTAGCAGGTGCCGCTGGTTGATTAGAAAATGGTTTTAATAAAGGATCCATCTGTGAGTAGAGACTTGATGTAAGGCAGATTAATTGGTCATGGATGTCGACATAATGCCACATAGGAAATCTCCTCCCATATTTCAGAGAAAAACACACACACACACACACACACACACACACACACACACACACACACACACACACACACACACACACACACACACACACACACACACACACACACACACACACACACACACACTACTTAGTATGCCATCTAGAAGTTTCTTTTCTCCCACTGTGTTTGAATACTAATAGAGTGTTTCTGCACAATCACAATACCCTAATGGCAATTAGATTCTTTTGTTTGGTTTCCACTGGGGCTCTTAGCCAAATGCCTTTTTCCCCTCTTTCCAATTTTTTTTCTTCATTTTTACGTTGAGCAATTAAGAGTTATTTGTCCATAAGATTGACATTTCTAAAGGCCCAGCTTAATTATAGGTGGAAAAAAACATACTTCAGAACTGATTATTATGAGGACGTGAAAAGCTTTGAGAGTATACCTGTACCTTGTCATGTTATGCAGTAAAGTCAGACCACCTACTTACTGGAATACATGGTCCAGCATGTGTGTGTGGACTGAATAGAATACAGGCATAGAATGGAAGCATCCATTAGGTTTTGATTAGAATAGTTACGATTGTCTGACAACCCAAGTCTTGGAGTTTGCACCCTTTGTGTTATGAATGCATTGGTATGCTAAGCGGTGTGTCATGGAATCAATACAAGTCTTGATGCATTGGTGCATGTATTGAAGTAAAAGGTGTCTGGGAGCTCTGCACTTAGCTGAACTCAAAGGAAGGAGTGTTCCTGTTGGATATGTAATGTCAAAGTGAACATTGCATTGATTTTCACACCTTTCATAGAGTGTGTGTATGAGGGGGGTGGGTCACTTAGATTAGCACCAACAACAATGCGTACAATTCACCAATGTACACATACATACAGGGAAAAGATACGCACAACACCTTACAATAGGAATGCAGAGTGTATAATAGGTTATATTCTGGATGTATTGTATTTTGATACCAATCACAAATAAAGGGAAAGATGTGTCTTGAGATGCCCACCAACTATTTGGTCATTGTGGTACTCTCCAGTTTACGGAAAATCTTTGTAAGATTCATGTGAATTATGTTTTTGAGGTTTTTTTAAGGAAACAAGAATTCTCAGAGCAATTCCTACCTTATAATTTGTGGGTTGCCAATTGTGGTTCGGAAAAAAATGAAATAAATCCATGCATGAATCCAAACAAATCCAAGACTAGACCAAGATCTTTTTGTTTTGGGAGAATTTTGAATGTACTCTTGGAAACCTCAAGTGTAAACCAAAAGTTTCCTTCCTGCTTTTCCCCAAAAGCGTATTTTTTCTCTAAATGAATCATACACTGACATCCACAGCAAGATGAATGGATAAACAAAGAGTCAGAACATGAAGTTGTTAGGTTAGTGTGCATTTCATAGAGTATACATGTGAGACTTTAAGATGAAAATCTTAAAGTAATCTTCAGGGTGAGCGTTGATATGAGAAAGAAAGAAAGAGAGAAACAAACAAACAAACAAACAAACAAAGAGAGAAAGAAAGAAGGAATGAAAAAGAGAAATAAAGAATGAAAGAAATCAAGAGAGAGAGAGAGAGAAAGAAATCAAGAAATCAAGAGAGAAAGAAATGGAGAAAGGACAGAAAGCAGGAAAGAAAGGAAGAAAGAAGCCACGGTGTGTGTCTAAACATTGGCAACTTCATGTCAGCCCGTGTGCCTCTCAACATGGGTCCATCAGGACATGTAAAAGGAGGACAGCGCATCCGGCACATGCACACAGAACCCTTCCGTGCACATCATTAGTCCTGTCTGCCACCTTGTCAGGGTATTTATAGCCCCATTCATCCATCAGGAGGTCAATAGCACCCTTCTCTGTCACTCCCACTAGGTAGTACTCCAAATACTAGTGGGACTAGTGGGGAGGGAAATATGTTCTTCCCCACTTTATGGTGTGGTGGAGAGACTGAAGCACCTTTATAGTGGGTTAACATGGGAACACTCCTTATTGTGAGATATCTATCTATATACACACATATATAATTAATAATTATGCTCTGGGTTGTGTGCGAGTGTGTGTGTGCATGTGTGCGCTTATCGGTGCAATCCAACATGCCTGCGTTTATATTGTATGCCCGCATGTGGGCATGTGTGTACGTGTACATTTACATATATATACTTATATATGTCGGTAGTCGGACAGACTGCCAAGGCAGACAGTTGGTAGACTGATGTTGTTGTGCCTCTCTCTCTCTCTTTCTCTCCCCACCACCGCCCCCCCTACCCCTCATCCTCACCCAACCGCCTTTCTCCCTCCACCCTTCCCTGTGGTGCAGTGTGCACCCGACACACAGTGTGGCGTATACTCTGCAGGGGAAGTGGCGTGGGAGTGAGGAGCAGCAGCAGCGTTAGCGGCAGAGTGGAGGGGCTGGCGGTTTTTTTTCGGTGAGTGGCTGAGTGTTGTTTACCTGTCAGCTGGCATTGATTAATCTTGTGTTCGGTGAGATCGCTCAGCGACTCGAACACCTGCCGGCAGCTGTCGCAGCTGTGCAGCGCGGGCTCCTCGTCTTCCTCTTCGCCCTCCTCCCCTTCCTCCGGAGAGAGAAGCCTCCTCTTCCTCACACGGCCGCCGTCCTCACCATCGTCGTCGTCGGCGGTAGCCCTCTCTGCGGCACACTGGGGATCTGCAGGGGGGGGGGGGGGGGGGGGGGGACAGAAGCACAGGCACACTCAGGCCCACTGACCCGTCTCTATACCTTCCTCTTGGTGACAATAAAATCACTTTCTTTAATATGAAAAAAGCAATAATAAAAAAGCAGTAATAAAGGATAAAATAAATACAGGTTCGGTCGGAGGCCTCTTAAACTCACTCGTGCCATGACCGAAAACATTTTTTTGGGGGGCAGTTGCAACCACATACACACTTTCAGACAACAAACATGGTGGCGGACAGCCGTGCACATACCCACACAGACACATGTACGTACACACACATAAATAAAGCTCTGTTATTAGAAATGGTTTTAGGTGTTGTTTGCTGCACTCCACCCAGACAAAACTTCAGTATATGAAACTAGACTGATGGGAATATTTGGAGTTAATAAATCCAGGATTGCGGCTTTAGCCGAAGTTTACAAAATGGAATTCCACTGGCAAGTGCTAAATTACATCAGTTGGTGTCCATCAAAAGGAAAGAAAGAAACACAAAACAAAAACAACGCAACCATACACTCAAGATCAAGTCCAGAACAGTGGCTGTAACAAAGCATCGTACAGTAGCAGAGATTGCTGTCTTCACGACACACTTCCTTAAATTATTCAGCTTTGCTCGCAGGCAGCCGTGGGTCGCGCACATCAATATTCTTCAATCCATCTGCACTTTGGTCTCCGGTTGGCTTTGTGAAGTAGCAGTGCCAGGGGTAGACTTCCCCTGAACCAGGCGTCAGCTTGCTTGGTGACTGACTATAGATGCCCCGATACGCACTTACTTAAAGCGCGCTCAGAACATGTTCATTCAGAAGAACGCTATATAATAAAACAACACAAGAGCATGTATGTCTTGCATCAGCATCTCGTAATGAGGCAGCATGATGGCCTGCAGGCCCCTCTCTCCCCTGCTGCGGCCATCACACGTCAGTACAATAAGACTGATTACAAAGCCACACTCACAATCAAGCAATTATGCCCCACTGGTTTAGCACTCAAACCTTTTTAGGGGAGAGAAGATGGCACTTTGCATTGGCAGCCATTTTGAGGCCTCGCTTGAGCTGCTCGAGCTGAAACTCACGACGGGAACACATGGAGGAAGCCACGCTTTTTTGGGTTGTTTTTCTTTTTTTTTACCCCCGCAGAGCATACTGTTAATACCGCCCGAGGACACACACACACATGCCGAACTGCGCTAGCGTGTGGTAGAGTCTGGCAAGGCCGCCTGGCCGTATGTATACTGTTTACATGGGCGGCCATTTTAGGTCCTCCTTCGGTGCGAGAGAAAAAAAGAGGGGTGCTCGCAAAGAGCGCAAAAAGAATTCCTTGCAGCGAAACGTTCCAGAACTCATCAAGGCCACCCAGGATTTTTTCCTTCACCCCACCACCCCCACCCACCCACCTACCCCCTATCCCCCTTGACTCAAGCCAAGTATTGATGTAACATCACACCCTCTATTGTCCTTTCTCTCTTGGCGACGGAGACTCGCACAACATGCCCTCTAAAAATATCAGCGCTGAGGTCCCCGGTGGGACCCGGCAGAACAGAACAGAAGGTGTTTCAAGAAAATGAAAATCCCAACCCCATCCTCACAGATGCAGGCAGCTCTTGCCCTGGGTGAAGGGGTGTGGTTTGGCTGTTTCTGACTCGGGCCAAAAGCCACCAAAATAGGTCTATTATTTATTCCCCACCATGGGTGCGCCTGGGATAAGCTGCTAGGTACGGATGGATTTTTACAATGCCGTCTTTATACAAAGATCTATGTTTTTGTCCAGAGAATGTATGGATCATCAATTTAAATGGCAGTGACAATAGGTACAGGACAAGTTGCCATCCCTATCATCAAATAACATACATCTTTTGATGTTTTATTGGAAAGAAAACAAAACATAAATCTACGAATGGTCTAGCGAGGGAAGGTCTAAGAACTAATAAAATCTCGTTCCATTTTTCATATTTAGTTGGGTGTTGCCACAGGCCATCCATAGACACTGAGTTCTTCAGCAATTACCATAAAATAAAATGAATAAATAAATAGATAACGTAAGCTGATATGAGATTTCCGTCAACTGGATTAGCAGCCCACTCCTCATCTATTCTCTTGGTGAAAGCACCACCAGCACAAACAACCTCCACCACCACCGCCACTAACCCCCAGCAGAAGCATCCAGTGCATCCTCCATGCTGGGTCAATGTTCTCAGGGGGGAAGGCAGAGCGCAGAGTGGCCTTCTCTGGCACCAGAGGGGGGCTGATGGAAGCGTGAAGATTGGGAGGTGAGGGTGGAGGTGGAGGAGGAGGAAGCTGTGGGGCAAACTTGACACAGCAAGGTCACGTCCGACCCGGGGATTAAAGAGCCATGTCAATACTGAGGTTCCTGTGCCTCTGGGCCTCATACAGTAATCCATCAGATCTGAACATCCTAGCGATCTCCTCAGACCGGACAGAAGATCGATACCGCCGTGCTCACAATGGCTCGCGATCGAATTCAAAATATGGTGGTCGTGGGTGGAGGGCGGTGGGGTTTTGGAGGTTGGAGGTGTACATGACATGTTACGATTTATATTTATTTTTCTGACATGCCCAACAACCTTGTGACTTCTGTTAATAAGTCCGGTAATGATGATATAGGAAAGAGGGACCACCAGGGTAATAATATTGATCGGTGGTCCATATACTCCGATATGCGTTCTTAGTTTTTAATCTAGGGTTTACGTTTAGGGGATCTTCCACGTTGTTCGGTTGGTAAACGTAAGATATTCATGTGGCGGAATAAAAAAAGGGGATGAAAGTTTCACAATCTTCAATGTGTATTTTTTTATTTTTTTAAACACGCATAAATAAGGTCAAACAATATGGCCGGTGATTGACGCGTTGCGCGGCATGCAATATCTTTCAAGGTTTGACTCCATCCATCATGCAGACTCTTGTCTGCAACGCTATCGGGTGACATTTATCACAGCACAACTTTCATCTCCCGAGTTAGAGCAGGTCTCTTGGTTCCACCAGCGCCTATTTTATCGAATATACGTAGATATATTTTTATTTATTTATTTTGAGTCTCTTAAATATTTATACTGTTTTAATTGATGTTCGCCTCTGGTGCTCCCTATAGCCTCACCCAGTGTGGGGGGGGGGGGGGGGGGGGGGGTCTGAACACCAGCAGAGCAGTCTGACTGTGGACCCCCTACCACCTCCAGCTGCCTCTGGGCCACCCCACTGAGACAGCTGGGGACACTGACCGCGCATGCGTGCATGTGTGTGTGTGCATGTGTGTGTGTGTGTGTGTGTGGGGGGGGGCGGGGGGTTATAAAGGATGAATGGCAGGGATGGACACGCTGAAAGAGCCTTTATGAAGCCCCCCCCCCCCCCCAGATGAAAATCCTTTGGAACGTCATACAGAGAAATATAATGTTGATTCCAAGTAGGAACTGAAAACTAAGGAGTTATTGCTGGAAGAGGGGTGTGTGTATGGGGGGGGGGGGGGTATTAGAGGATGAATTTCAGACTGAAATTCCTTCAAATCCGATCCAAAATGGAGAGTTCTGGAGGGCTAGGTTTGAAGCCATAAAGGGGCTTTGCTCTCTCTCTCACTCGCATGTAGACATTTCTTTCTCCAACAGGTCTTGGTGTCAATGAAAGACCTCTGTGTCGAAAGACATCATTACTACTTCAGCCCCCCTAAACACATCGTTCTCCTAGAGACCCTGATTCTGTGATGATCCTCCGTCACCACTACAACCCCCGACCATCCCTTCCAGGCAGGCAACCCCCCCCCCCCCCCCCCCCCCCACCACACCACCACCACCACCCACCCCAGCCCCCCCAAATTCAAATTAAGAATTTATCCTAACCAGCGAGCAGCTTCTGTCGACACATGTCGGCGAGGCCTGATCAAAGGTGCATGTGCTCCGTTATCAGAGCGAGGGCGGCTGTCAGGAATAGGAGGACATTAAGATTGAATAACCTTCACACGCATGCCGGCACCTCATTATTTAAAAATCTAAAACTTTTGCCAAAGCACCCACCCCCCCACCCATATATATAGGTCACACGATATGTTGTAATGCCACTGGTGTCTCCATGTGTAGCCTCCTCCTCCTCACCCTTCCTTCTGCTCCTCCTCCTCCTTCCTTCTCTTCCTTCCTCCTTACTCCTCCATCATTCTCCTTCCTTCTGTTTCTCATCCTCTACTCCTCCTCCTTCCTCATCCTTCTCCTCCTTCTATTGCTCCTCCTTCCCTTCCTCCTTCCTCCTCCTTCCTCCTCCTGTGTGGCGGGGAGTCGTGGCTCCCCACTTAGAGGTGGTCACATCCACGGATCCCCAGTCATTAAGAAGACTGGGAAACCAGCATCATGATGGCCGTGATACTGGGCCAGATTGTTAACGACTTGTTAACGTTTCACACACATTTCATAAGTGCAAAGTGTTCGGTGCTCGTTTGAATCTGCGGTAAAGACATTTTTGTTATAGTTTTGGCTACATCTATTTTAATTAATACATCGATTCTTCAATCAGAGATTATTTCAGGATTTGCGGGGGGTTTGTGCGCATAACGTTTTCTCTGGAAGAGATGCATGCGAAGAGCCGTACACTGCAGTACACTGACAGGATAGCTGTTATGTGCCGGCTTCTTATGCAATATTTCATTTTGAATTCTTTAATTTGTGAAAAACATGATCAGAATAATAGTTTTAGTAAAAGAGAGGAGATAATCTCCTATTCTAATTGGGGTGGAAGAAGACGAAAAGAAACAACCAAACACAAAAAACATCATCACACGCGGCAGCGCTTTCTATTAGAATATCCAAAAACAAAATAAGTGATCAAGGATTCAAAGAAAAGTCAAAGCACAAAAAAAGAATAGGTTACAGATTTTAAATGTGCCCAAATATTACCGCTGTCTCTCTCTCTCTCTTTTTGTATCTCAACCCCCCCCCCCCCCCCCGCCATTCTCTATCCGTCTCTCTCTCTATGTCCCTCTCTCACAGAGAGAATGATAATATTGAACAGAGCGCCTCGCCACGCCATTAACGCGGCACAACAACAAAGTAAATGAATAATGGAGAATATGATTTTGTGAAGTGGTGGACTGAAAGAGTCCTGCTGTAGCAAGCCCTGCAGTCCATCGATCTGTGGGCTTCCTCAGGCCCAGCCTCAGCCAGCGCTGCCGCCTCTCTCTGCACCACCCAGTGTGTGTGTGTGTGTGTGTGTGTGTGTGTGTGTGTGTGTGTGTGTGTGTGTGTGTGTGTGTGTGTGTGTGTGTGTGTGTGTGTGTGTGTGTGTGTGTGTGTGTGTAATGTGTAAAATATAGATTAAATACAATATAAAATAGATAATAAGTATGTATGTATGTATGCATACACACATTATACACACATATATATATTGATCTTTATTCTTCTTCTATACATGCATACAGTATATATAAGAAAATAGAACTAGCAACAGTAAGTTGCGTGTGGCTGTGATTACACTCAAGCAGCACAGTGGTGATGCCAAGCTGCAGATCTGAAGCCTGCTCAAGGCTCGCACAGCCTCATTAAATCTCACATCTCAAACTGTTCCTGGCTCTCTACCTCTCAGAGTATAATAATGTCTGTCTTTCTGAGGCCTTTTGTTTAGCCTTCCCCATTCACGTTGGCCACGTATCAAACGTGAAGGGGGGGGGGGGGGGGGGGAAAGAAAAAATAATGCACAAAGACGAGGAACTGGACCGACGGCCTCAACTATGAAGGCCAAGCGTTTGCCCACACTGCTCCTGTCAGCAGGCTAATGGCTATTGTAACGTGGGTCCATCAAAGTGCCAAATGTGCCGTGACTTTCGTACGTTTGACATTACAAAAGCCCCCGGTTTTTTCTTTAGTTTTGTCCTCCACCGTGAGGCGCAAGATGTGAAAAGCAAACCGCGATGTCGCCGACTGCGATGGAAACAGCGTCCCACAAGAGTTTGAGGAGGAGGACCAATTTTCCATGAGCGTGACCGTAATCGCCCCCGGTGTCAGGCATCCTAAAGTTTAGTTACAAAAAAAATAAAATGCAAGAAATTGACTCTCTCTGCGTATCGACCGCGCTCCACACGGCGTCCTGGGAGGGGGTTAAAAAATAAATCAGTCAGACAAAGTCAAATGAGGAAAGTGAGAAATTAATTTGTGCGCCCTCTTGATTTCTCCACAGGCAGACATCGATCATGTGGCGACCACCACCCACCCGCCCGCCTGCCCGCCCCCACCCGCCTCCTCCGCCTCGCTCTGGAGGACGCTGTGACGGGGGGAGGAGGCGAGGCGAGAAGCATGTGTCTGAGGGGGTCGTCGCAATCAGGCACACTCATTAGCCCCGCTTTGGCTCCTGATGGTGGGGAGGGGTCCACCCATCACCTCATGTTGCGTGGGCCCGGGGTGAGCAGGGGGGGCAGTGCACACACCTCCCACATCCCACCACCAGCACCACCAACCACCACTTCCCACTCCCCATCGATACCTATTCGATACCGCCTGACGCGGCCACAGAGGAAAACTATCTGAATGGCCATTAAGAATCACATGAATACGCAGGAGGATGGAGAACTCACAAGAACTCACAGAAAATGTAATAGAATAAAACGCGACCAGTGAGGGTAGACGGACAATGCCACGGCGATCAAACCATCCAGACATTTAAGTGCTACACTGTTAGAAACTTGTTTAGTTTTTTTAAGAGCACATATCCAATGGCCGAACTCGGCCAAACATTGGCGGATTAAGGCGGGGACATAAAAATGCAGAGGGTTGTGGAATCTAGGAAATTTATTGTGCTCACACAGCTTGGGTCTTTTGCATCGGAAACACTTTTTTTAATGCCATCTTTGGAGTTGTGGGTAAATGGAGGACTAATGTGGCAGGCAAGGAGTACTCAGGGTCCCCAGTCTGCTGGGCAAAGCCATCCATATCGGGTTTAAAATAACCACGCCTGAGACTTAACCTTTACCAGAGACAAATGAATTGAAAATTTACAGTGTGGTGCATCAGGAGCAGGCCTCATTCATAGGGGGCTTTCTGCTAGCCTGACCTGAATTACTGCTCAGTTCCTGGAGGGCCGGCGGTGAATGGCACGCTAGCAGACAGGACACATTCATCTGGCTAGCACTATTCTACATCATACAGACAGAGGAGTAACAAAGACGCACACACAAGCACATACACACACGCAGCCATGCGTGTGCACGAAATCATGAGGA
Source organism: Lota lota (assembly GCA_026745465.1). Lineage (NCBI taxonomy): Eukaryota > Metazoa > Chordata > Actinopteri > Gadiformes > Lotidae > Lota > Lota lota. The sequence continues at coordinate 1,747,649 of JACYXH010000812.1, forward strand.
CATGAAGAACGAAAGATGAAAAACATAAAATCACAGACATGCAAAAGCAAAAATATGCAGAGCAGCACGCTTGTGCAGACACAGGTGCATAAGCAGGTGTGTGCGCAAACACAACCATGTGTGCAAAAACTGACACACACACATACACACACTACAAGGCAAAAGAAAATGGATGAATTCCTTAACACCTAGACATGTGCGCTCTGAAATAACACTTACTTGGTAAAATACTGTGAGTTAGCAAACCCTCAGAGCAAGGTAGCATAGGAACCATACACACTTTATTTTATTCTAGCAACACCATTATTCCTGACACATGCAAGTACTATACATGCATAAACACAGAAATACACAGACAAACACACACACACACACACACACACACACACAACCACCCATAACCACACACACACACACACACACACACACACACAACCACACCCATTCACACACACACACAACCACCCATAACCACACCCATTCACACACACACACTCTCTACTTTTTAGCCCAAAATGATGAAATATGAAATGGTGAATTACCGCTCGGAATGGCAGTCTGCCCGGGACTGTGCTGGTCTTCTGTCACATTGTCTTCTACTGCCAAAGAAAAAGAAAAAGAAAGAAAGAGAGAAAGAGAGAAGAAGAAACAGTTAACAGTGGAAAATAAAACAAGTCGAGCACATTTAGTTGATTTAGTTCATCCTTGAATCTTTTCATAATTTACTATTTAGATTTTCTTTGTATGGAAACTGGGAGTTCTTTGGACATTGCTCAACCTGTGGTTTTTGGGAATCCATGCCGATGTCTGTCATATGTATGAGGCTTGACAACAAAGGCCAAACAGCCAGCCAGGTGAAATAAATCAAATTGTGCTGGGAAACGATGTGATGATTTTTATGACATTTAATTTGTACCTTAGCAAGCAAGATTCAAACAACAAAGATCACCCATACATGTCTCTCACCAAACATAAAAAGAAAACGTATTAAGTAATATAAAATAATATCTATTACACTCTTGCACCGCTATAATGCTTTGGCTAGCTCTTGCTTGACGGTTGACATATAAGCGATGGCATGATCAGTAGGCCTGCCTGGACTTATGAATTAGCTATCATCACAGGCACACTTCTAGTGGCGACAAATAGTTTCAAAAATAAATAAATAACTAAATACAAGGTAGAAACCTTTTTACACTGGAGGCTTTTTGGATTCTTTTTAGCCCTCTCTTTTTTTTGGTGAGAGTTCCTTGTGGCATGTCAAGTACAAGTAAGTAAATGGATTTTAACAGCGGGAAGAGAACAATAGAGTCCCCCACCTGTTTCCATGTAAAATGAGGATCTCACCGAGGACCTCTTACGCCTCGGCGTTCCACCCCTGCAGCTGAAACGCATTCACCATTATGCCTTTTCTCTATCTAGCCTTTCATTTTCCCGGGCAAAGACGAAGAGAGAGAGAGGCGGAGGTGGCGGAGGAGGGGGGGGGGGGGGGGGGGTGGGCTAGACAGGACCTCCCGGCAGGGGAGCGTTGTAGCGGCTGCCAAAGCCGAAATCGGCGCACTTTTGAAACTGTGCAAAATATCCTGTACTTTGCATAATTAAGACTGGATCCTATGGTGGCAGAAGCCTTTCCCTCAAGGGGCGAGCGAGTCAGTGTCAGGCAGGATGTCAGCCCCCCCCCCCCCCCACCCCACCTCTCTCTCTTTGTAACAAAAAATAAACGAATTGACGGAAGAAAAAAGGATCGACGACTGCGTTTCCCTGACAGGACTCCACTTTGCCACGACAGAAACACAAGCTGCACATCTAGACATATATCAAATACCCCTCCCCCCCTCTCTTTTAATATTCGGCTAAAAAGAAACCTGTACCACAAATGACCATTCCTCCCTCTTCCTCTACGAAGACAACAAAGGTCTTTGTTTACAGACGCAGCAGTGACGGTCATTTAGGCCTCAGACCATTCATTTGCTCCATCTATTCAAAAAGTTAGGCAAGATCGAGGTAGTTAGACGCAGCGTTAGGCCTCCCTGTAGGCCATGCGGGCTATAGACCTCCTATAGCCCGCATGGCCTACAGGGAGGAGAGCTGGATACGGTCAACAGCAGACCCTGCAGAGAGGGAGGCCTCGGTGACTGATGCCCCGAGAGTTTAATGAGTTGCTCTGGTACTGTTGAGTGCCTTGAATCCGGCTGGGATAATGGGAAAAGGACAGGTCCTAATAAATCCCTTATGGTTCTTTCACAGATTGGTAGTGGAGAGGAGGAGGACTTTTGGGGGTTTTGATTACATCCCTGCTGGCGAGATAAGGGAGTTCAGGCATATCATCTATATTTAACGCCATCAGAACTTTAACATGACGTGTCACCAATGAGATTGCTATTAAAGTGTCAAATTTAAATAATAACTAATAATAATGCTCAATATTTTTTAACATCAATGTGACAAGGTAGCGCCATGTTGAATATGTTCTCTTTTTACCACTAATATAAGTTCCACTTTAGCACAAAGCATGTAAATACAAATAGCTGACAAATCAAATTAAAATACTGTTAATCCATAATCACCTCATAATGATTAAAAGCTAAGTTGCATACACCTCATTTAAACACAGTGCTGCGCTGTTTACATGTCACATCTATCAGTTAATTAATTTTTGACAGGGTACAGTGTATCACTCTGCCAGTGACACACTGTAATCATGCAGCTAGCTTTTGTTGATACAATGCAAAAACACACATGGGACCAAATCAGCGTTGCTCCTTTGATTCTCAAAAATGGAGCAGGAATAATGTAATCCCACAACAAGTGTCACAGCATTAAAGGCCATTAATTAACATGCTATCCACACATGTGCACATCCAAACACACACACACACACACACACACACATTTGCGTGCACACAAATGTGCATGCACACACACATATACACACACACACACACTATAAGTAAGTACTAGTTTGAGTAGAAAAAAAGAAAAAGAAAAGATATCTAACATCAAGAATACATTAATTACCCTATGATAAAGTCACTACAATGAATGAAGTTGCTAATGTTGCACACTGATGCCAGCAAATTTCTAAATCCACCATATGATGTATAAAGAAAGAAAGAAAGAAAGAAAGAAAGAAAGAAAGAAAGAAAGAAAGAAAGAAAGAAAGAAAGAAAGAAAGAAAGAAAGAAAGAAAGAAAGAAAGAAAGAAAGAAAGAAAGAAAGAAAGAAAGAAAGAAAGAAAGAAAGAAAGAAAGAAAGAAAGAAAGAAAGAAAGAAAGAAAGAAAGAAAGAACGAACGAACGAACGAACGAACGAAAGAAAGAACGAACGAACGAACGAACGAACGAACGAACGAAAGAACGAACGCACGAACGAAAGAACGAACGAACGAAAGAAAGAACGAACGAAACAGTAAGAAAGAAACAGAAAGAAAGAAACAGTAAGAAAGAAACAGAAAGAAGGAGGTGTTCCTTGTTCCTGATATGAGTGACTCATCTGCTTGGTTACAGCCAGTTTGGACGCTATGGTAGCGTGCACAATGGCTGTGTAATCTGCCCTGACTGACCAGCAAGGAGACGCTCGCCACGGGGACTACAACTCAATTTAGCTCAGGTCAGGAGGTCAACCCTCCTCAATTAAGCCTGTGGAGGGAGGGGGGAAGGACACACACTGCACATGAATAACTTTCTTAATGAGCAGTATTTGAACTGGTTATTAGTGTCATAAATAATTTGTAATGGAGGAGGGTGTTAATTGTGTTTCATAATATTTTCTGATCCTGCATATACAGCCATTTAATGTACATATATAGCAATTCTTTGTAAATATAACACCATTATCAATACAAACACACACACACTCAATGTATGTGTGGAATCAAATCGGTTTATCCTACAATAGCATTGCCATAATGTAAGTATTAAGGTGACATTAACACAATGCACGCTGGCAAAACATGGCTGCCATACAAATAACGCATAAGTGACATATCATTTTATTGTGCGGCGGTGGCGGAAAAATCAATCACTGCCAGCAAATCAGAAGTGTGTCTCCATGTGGCAGATAATCCGTGACAAGGGGAGAGACACATGCCATGAAATAAGAGGAGATATCGGCCAGCTCCCGCGACACCCAGCCCAACACACCACGCTGCATGTCACCCGCACTGACAGCCATGCTAATGGGATTTTTTTTTTGCTACGGCTCCATCATAATTTTCTTAATGATAATACTAACCATATTTTTGTGTCACATTAGAAAAGTGTTAATGGGTGTTATGCCACAGATCGTTAATTGTTAGCGGGGCCTTGAAACAAAAAGCTCAGCTCCTTTAAGACGAGCACTAACTAACACAGGGGCTAATATAGTTTTAACTAGAGGAAGGGAAAAAACATATTTAAATTGCTACGTTTAATTTAATGAGTCGTTAATCATGTATGGGATTAGATGCTATTGTACTGTAAATTATTAGTAAATTAACCTGGCCCAATTTATATTTTATCCTAGGAAGGTACTTCAGAATTCAATAGAGGGAGAAATCATCAAGAGTGATGATGAATTCTAAATCAGGCGCAAAAATAAAATATGACAAGCACAAACAAAAGTGTCAACATATTTTCTTGCAACAAAGTTTATTTTACAGGCCTTATTTAATTAACTCCACAACTGTATTTGTGCACCCATCGGCTTAACTATTTCAACTAAAAATAGAAGATTGGAAAATGTATTTTTCATGGATACACATACTACTTACATTAATCGTTTTTGCGACCTAAATTCAAAACAAAACTTTCCTTTCATCGAACGCCAAGTAAATTCAATCGTGTGGCGATGAAACCCAGCTCTGAATGAAAATCAAATATTTAAAATGTACATGACACAAAGCTGATTTCATGACATCCACCCATACTTGGGGGAAATGGTGCAGAAAATATATTTATATATGCAGACGACAGTACTCCTTCTTAGCCAATAAACACGTTAGAACCCAGACTAAAAAGAGAGAGAGAGAGACATTTGTTCGCCATATAAAATTAATAATCCGCTCTCACACTAGTCAAGAAGTGCTTGCTGGAGAGTCAACGTGGCAGTCATCACACACGCTATGAACTAGTCTTTCTGGAGTGTGATTCCATCGCCTTATGGCTGCACACACACACACACACACACACACACACACACACACACACACACACACACACACACACACACACACACACACACACACACACACACACACACACACACACACACACACACACACACACACACACACAACGTAAACCGTCTGAGGCAATGTGCTGACCTGAAACTTCTCCTGCACATCAAAACAAAATTACAATGTGCCCACAGTTGAGAGATGTGGAAGGCGTGGAGATTGAGTAAATGTCAGTGGCTAGGGGTGAAGTGTTTGCATATAAGCGAATGATGTATGGTCGCGTCCTGCGCCATTTATTCCCCAAAGCAATAACGTAGCCGGATCCTTCTCGCAGACTTAATTGAAACGGGACTTGTAACGTTGCCCTTTTCCTCAATGGGACAGAAAGAAAAAAATACATAACCTCTGACACCCGCAAGCAACAGATACCAACGAAGAAACTGAAGAAGGCCTAAAAAAGGCTAAAGGATGGCAAAAACATGCAGGGGGGGGGGGGTGGGGGGGTAATACTGCCTGCCAAACTGTCAAAAGACAAATTTCTCTGCCTTTTTTATTCTCATCATACTTCAGCTACTTGTCCAGGAACCGCCACGGTCCACACCGCCTTTTATAAACCACATACATTACACACACACACACACACACACACACACACACACACACACACACACACACACACACACACACACACACACACACACACACACACACACACACACACACACACACACACACACACACACACACACACACACACACACACACACACACACACACACCGTGGTTCCTGAAGGATCTTTACAGGCCAGGGACAAAGTGTATTTTTCTGAGCGAAGAGGACCACCACTCCACACTGCTGACCACTGCCTCCAATCAGCACAAGCCTACATCAAGAGCCAGCCATTAGGAGGTCAGCAGAGGAAACTCTACACATCTCTACTCAACAGACACTCTTGTGGAAATGATAGCCTAAGTGTTGTCAAAACACACACGGGAAAACACAGATGTGGGTAGCCATGCATGTACACACACACACACACACATACACGTGTGTCTGGTGAACACACATGCACACACATGTAACGCATGTTGACGCACACGCAAATACACACAAACCCCAAGTGTACACGATACTGCACTGAAAAAGTCAATTTCAAAACACACAATCCCATTGTTTTTATAATCAACAATTTTGGTGGAGAAATATCTTAGACGATGGAAAGTTATTTTCGACATCTGTATAAGTATGAGGCTCTGTCCCTAAAGGAAAGACACAGACAAAGGACAATGGAAAACATCTGCCTGGCCTTTTCCCTGGGACTCATCCAAAACAATATCCATGACATATCTATGTGTTCTGCTCTGCTTGTACACGCCACATGAAGACATAAAAGTAGCAGTAGGCTAGTTTGTGTGCTGTCTTTGCCATTAGAGTAACAATAACAACACAAATAAAGCAATCACTCCAGCTTCATTTGCATACATGTTTCCACACACGCACATACACACAAAGATACACACACACAGGCACGCAAACGGGGCACACGCACGCACACACACTCAATTCTAAACTATGCTTCAATCCTCACACAGCAAAATAGGATCACACTCACAAAGTCAAAAACAATAAGAAAAAGGCAGCACCCACACTAGCATGTATAAACACACTTGTGGCGCATGCTGGCAAGAGGACAATTATACATAAGTTAGGCATCTTTTGAGCATAGAAAATGTCAAAGAAACCAGAAATATACTGGCAATATCAATCTGCTCTGACAAAGTAAGAAATCTATTAATAGAGCTGTTTTCTGCCAAAAGAGCAGTGCATGTCTAGAAAACAAGAATATGACAATTGTGAGATGTTCGTGCACTCACACCCCCCCCCCCCCCCCCCCCCCCCCCCCCCCTCATGGGCATTGATTTAAAATGGTGGCTGCATGAATGTTCTACCGCAGACCATGTAATCTTTCGTTGAGATGAAGACTTCCGAGAATGAAAGGGGAAAGAGAAAGGGGTCCACAGACCGCAAGCTGGGAATGTGAAATTGTGGACAATTATTTGCCGAGCAAAATACAATGCCTGCCAGATGAACTGGAGCTCAGCCTCCAAACCCAGCAGCCCCCCTACCAAAATGCTAGGAAAAAAAAAACAAGTGTGTTTTTCCTCTTTTAGTGACTCGGTCTCGTTCTTTCCGTCACCAATAATGGCCCGCACACAGACATAGCCACAGGGTACTACCAAAAGTATTTTGTCAAAAACCATAATACGGATAGCCTACATTTTTAAAACTCTTCTGTCACATGATTGATGGTAGGCTACACGTCTGGAGAAAACACAACTGGAGGAGAACCATGCTTACCGTGATATAGATTGCTGCCTCTGGCTAAATGTAGTCTTTTATTGTATATATTTTTTTAAAGCACAGGTCGCATTACAACTATTTACCAAATTGGCCTGACATTACAGCACATGTCACGCCAACGTTATCAAAACATGTAAGCTAACATAACATAAATATGCACGCGCATACATAGGCGATTTCATGAAAGAAATCGCCTTAGCCTACATTAAAAGAAAATCTCTGATTCACGTCTCCTTTCTACCTATCTCTCTCATCCCGACCCTCTTACCCTCAAACACCCTCGCGCGCACATACGCGCGCGCGCACACACACACACACACACACACACACACACACACACACACACACACACACACACACACACACACACACACACACACACACACACACACACACACACACACACACACACACACACACACACACACACACACACACACACACACACACACACACACACACACACACACAATGTTTCCTCGGAATCTACCTCCTTTAGTTTCCCAGACGAAAGTCACATGACACGTGACACTACAAACCATTCCGATAGACGGATCAAGTTCCGAACTTCAGCGTCGTTAACAGACCCCTGATGTTCCCCCCAGCTAGCTCTCTATCACAGGACTACACTGTTGCGCTGCACATGATCTATAGCCGTCCTCTGCGGTTATTGTTATAACAGTGGTACGTTATACTTCCCCATTGTACACATGTAGGGTAGCCTGTGTCCACCGATGACATGCTAGCAAACGCTCTCAATTGTGACATTGTTAAGATAGACACCGAGCCAGCTGAGTTCACGCCAGTCTAGAATTGTCATATCTGTTTACACCAAAATTGTATCTTTCTTTTTCAGAGCTAGCCAGCATAGGCTATCACTTACCTTTCAGTGATCTTGGTTTAGCTTGCTTGCGGCGCGACATCCTATAGAAAACGCTGAAGTTGCTCAGTTTCTGTATAATTTGTGTGCACTGGAATTGGAATATCTAAAGACGTACTCTCTTTAAATTCCCCAGACCAAAATCGCGCGTTCCTATTTATCATTACAAAAAGATGTCGCTCTTGCCGTAGCCTACGATGTAGACGCGAGTTTAGATATTTAGTGTTGGGAGTATGTAGATGTTAGGATTAAATCCAATTAGGTCCAATCGTTTTGGAGACTCTATTTAGTTGAAGCGGTTATCAGGAAAAGTGGAAGAATTTAGTAATTCCGTCATGCGCTTCCATTCTCCGGTAGAGCAGAGTCGCGTGTGGGCATGATGTTCGTTTATGATAAAAGCGGAATATTTGCTTTTCGTCTTTGATCTCAAATGCAATCGCGTGAGAAAGACATCAGCAAATACGCGTCCTGTGAGAGTAGTGCAAAAATGCAACAAAACCGAAAAAGAAAAAAATACACTTTTCACTGCATATCCACCTAACAGACCCAAAACTATTATACACTCTTCCTTTTCTCAGCCTGGTAAGCTAATCATATAATAGGTTCGGAATCTGATCTAAGTCAACGTCTA
>JACYXH010000812.1:1756953-1791953 GCA_026745465.1 Lota lota
GCGGATTTCTGGATCTGCTAGTCTCCGGATCGGGAGTCGAACTCTAAACCCAAAGTCGGCTCGTTCACCCTCGCTTCTCTGTCTCGGCTCGCGGTCGGCCACTCTCCGTCAACGGCAGACGGACTGGTCCCCCTTCTGGTAGAAATGGTTAAGCAGAAAGACATTTTGTGGCTGTTGACATACAGTACATCTGCCATGTAATGGCACGCGTACTCTCTTTAAAGATTATTCGCGAGGTTGATATATAACTTCTTCCTAGGATACTAAATATGGGTTTTTGTTTAGGTTATTTATTCCTTGATACATTTATTATTAGACAACAATTGAAATGAAATTGTTTAACAATTATAAGTAAAAACAGGTTATATGAATATATAAAAAAAACGTATAGTTGACTTATATATTAGCCAGAACCGTAGGCGTATTGTGTTTAAAGTCACCATTTTTCAAGGGTTATATACATGCTATATATTAGTATTTTTAGGGTATTATGATTATACTATAATATTATTTTTATTATGAACACCAGAACAATTTATATCTTTCAAGCTATTCTTTCTTTTTCTCTTTCTTTCTTTCTCTCTATTTCTTTCTTTCTTTGCTATTCTTTCTTTCTTACCATCCATCTTTTGGTCTCTCTTTTCTCCTCTTTCGCCATGTCAAAATGTCCACCACAGTGTCTTATAATGTGCCCACAGCTGCGTGTGTGAGTGTCCAGGCTCCATGCCCCTGCTATGTGAAAATGAGATCCAGAGAGGACTCATGCGGTGGGCTTCTCACTCTGCGCTTTTACCGCAGCCTGGAGGTGTATAGCCTCGGCCAGGGGCCTCATCTCAAAATCACAGCCTTTACACACGACGCATTTCCCTCTCCACTTGATTCATGGCGGCGATGTGCAAGAGTCTTATGGAGTGAAAAATTTAGATAAATGCATGTTGTATAACTGTAATATATGGACTGATGTGGCAGTGGATCATCAACAAACTTATGACTAAGGACTATGATTCAAAATGCCCCAAAGAATCTCATCCCCCATAAATTATTTTCCCCTTGCCTTATTATTTGTAATTATACTCGGTGTAAAAATAGAAATAATGCTTCATTATTATTATGTACTAAGGAGCCGTGGCCTTGTGATTGAATGCCCTCTGAAACTTAACAACTATACTAATTACAATTACAACTTTTATTAATAGTTTTTTTTGCTATGCATATGCTATTACACATTGTTTCAAATGTCCCTTTTCTTAATATTTATATTGGATCTTCATTTTTGAATATTGTAATGTAAATATGTGATAATGTTCTTAACCGGCAAATAAAAACGACTCAGAAAACCTTCTGACTTCTTCGTGTCTTCCTCAGACACGAAGAACCCAAAGTGGGCATTTCTAACCTAAATATGTTGTCAAAATGTATACGTTTTCTCTCTGTGTCTTTTCGGTAATGGGAGCCTCACCGCTTGCCTATCAACCACTCTCCCCTCCCACGTGTTGGCAGCCAGGCTTTCAGAAGATAAGTAGGAGAATGAATGACACGGAGCTGATGCCGAGCTCTTTGAACACGTCAAAATGCTCACAAACTACAGTTAACCCAGTGAACACAACCAATACAAAACATCTATTTAGTATGTGCTTGGAGTCTGTCAGGAGGAGGAGGTCTCGGCTTGCCTTAAACTTCAATGTGAACAGCACCACCTCCTCCACCCCCACCCCTGCCTCCATATCCCCCCATCCAATCCCCCCAGCACCCCCCGAAAAAGCCCTCCCAGCCCCGTCTCAACACTCTTGTCAAACGGATCCCCCGAAGTTTTAGTTACCACCTTGCCTATACACCACCATCCTGCCCCACTCTCTCCTCCCTCTCCACCCCCCAACCACCACTAGCAGCAACTCTCTTGCTCTCTCTCTCTCCCTCTCTCCCTGTCTCTCTCCCCTGCTCTCCCCCCCTTTCGCTCTCTCTCTCTCCCTCTCCCTCTCTCTCTCTCGCTCTCTCTCTCTCAAACACAAACAAACAGTGCTCCACGGTCCACCAGGACTGCTTGCTACTTTCATCAGTGACAAAGTGAGTGGGAAAAAGGCTTGACTTGGCTCAGCGCTTGCACAGTTTGCTCTTCGAGTTACACTATAGACTCCTGCTCCAAGGATGTTGTTGTTGTTGTTGTTGTCATTGCGAGTGTGTGTCTGTCTGTGTGTGTTTGCCTGTGTGTGGGTGCTCTTCAACGGGAGGAAACCTTCTGAAGAATGTTGCTGATGATGCTCCACAACTTTGACATTGCTCATCTCCAAGGAAGAGCCACATGAATGTGAGGAAGGGAGGAAAAATAAAACATTTCTAATCTAAATTTCCTGGAACAAATGGGAACAAGTCAAACAAGTCAACAAAGGTGTGTCTTTATCACTTGATGAGGAGATTGCTTGTTATCTAAATAAAATTATTATATCAAAAACCATAAGCTCATATGTTCTGATATTGACGGTACAGGAAGTGGTATCTCTTGAACATTTTGCTTTTTTCCCTCCTAAATTCACTCCCACCATCATTTCAGAGTGACATCGAGAATTAATAAACATCTACACACAGTTGTACCCACATCCACAGGTTGTTATTGGTCAAATTTACTTAATGAACACAGGAACAGATTGAGTCAATGGACAACAGCAACATTGATACGTTATCAGTTTAAAATGATGAATTCAAAAAGACAAAATGTAAGAAATATCTTTACGTGATCCCGCCTCAGAAGGAATCAGACAGATAGTTATTCATCCAGTTCTTTTCTTTGATACACCTCAGCTTCATATGAAGGAATGTGTTGTGAAACTGAGCAGTTGTGTGCCGCCTCACCCGCCCCCCATAGCTTTCAGTTAAGACACATGGACGCCACAGCGAGTGAGCGTGCCAGAGAATCTGAGATGCCACTCTGGCTCTTCATAGGAGGACCAGCTCCCCAGCGGACTCCGTCATCCATGGGGAGAGGGGGGATTCTCTGGCCTTTCCCCCACAACCACCACCTCCAACACCACCTCCACCACCACCCCACCGCCACTCTCCTTTCCCCGACCCCATCACCCTATCACCCTACGTCTGTTTTGTTCTCTAAAATGCATTGTCCAAAATAACAAGTACTCTTCCTCTCCCTCGCTCTCTCTTTCTCTCTCCCCTCACTCTCTCTCTCCTTCTCTCTCTAACTCTCTCCCTCTGCCTCATACTTTATCTGGCTGGAGAGTGTGAAAGTTTTTGTTTGTTTTAAGGAGGTGTCTGATGCAGAAGTGATCACTGAAGGCTACTTAGAATCGTGCCAAACAACTAGCGGCTTATAAGAACAGCCGGTCAATTACAACCGTTGATGAGGTCAGCTGCACAGACATGAATGCAAACAGATGCACACACACACACACACACACACACACACACACACACACACACACACACACACACACACACACACACACACACACACACACACACAGAGCCATACATACTCTGGACTTGGCTCATTAAAACACAGTGCTACTAAAACTCAAAGATGTGAACTTTTCCCTTGAGGAGCAGAGTGCGTTCATTTTGAGAGAGGCATAAGTTGTGTGTTTTTTTTTGTTACTTATAATTACAGAAATTGCTGGAATGCATGACCCTGAGAATAGGGCTCTGTCCTCCGAGAGTCCACCAGCAGCATCATCAGTTTCTTCCTGGTGTGTGTGTGTGTGTGTGTGTGTGTGTGTGTGTGTCTGTACATGTGCGGGTAAGTGTATATGTACCTGTTGATGTGTGTGTGTGTGTGTGTGTGTTTGTGTGTCTCCCCAGTCGGGTGCCACCCACTCCAAGCATGAGTGAGGTCGAGGCAGTGCCCCCATCACCAGTAGGAACCCCCCCACGCTCCTACAGGGACCTTACACTACGCTCTAACCAAACAAACTCCCGAGACGGGCTCAGGGAAAAACAAGAGAATAATAAAATAAAATTGAGATTGGGAGTGACTGAACACAGTGCTCTTGCTGAGCAGCAAGGCGTACTTTTATACAAATTAAAATAGATAACTTTGCCAACAATTAGCAGAAATGGAACAAGTCTGTGCCTTTCCATAATTAAACATTTGAGTGAGGCATGCTTATTTGAACGTAATATCAAACAGTAATATTTGGGTATGCAAAGATGCTGAACAAAGCACATTGAACAAAATATGAAGTATTAATTTTTCTGTATTTGCATCTGCATTTGAGATCCGGTCCATCAACATTCCTATTCAGTTTTGGAAATAGTTTTGCTCCGTTCTTCGAGTCAGCGGGTTTGTTGACAGGCTCAACGTTACTTTTCTTACATCCTCTAAACAGGAAGATGTCCCAAAGTGGAGGAGAACGAGCGGGAGAGTTGCGGCCGGCCCGCGTCAACATCCGGTGACCTTCCAGTTGGATATCCACAACTTCCATCTTCCCAAGCCAAGGAGCCCCATGGAGCAAGTCCCAAACCGGGTCATTAGCGCAGCGGTGTCACCAGACAGCAGATCACCGGCCAGAGAGGGAGCGCGTGGGGGGGGGGGGGGGGGGGGGTGGCGGGGACTCCTGGCATGGAGCGGTTGCTGTGCGGGTTGACATTCAGGGCTGGCTGATCTATGGGGCTGGGGAGACAGTGCCCTTGCTCGTGGTCTTCAACGGGGAGAGGGTCCTGGCAGCATTCCCCTTACTTACTCCATCATGTGACCCCGGGCTATGGGGAACCCGTTATACCGCGGCGGTGGCATGCCTTCCCCCCGCTTAAATCAGCGTCACGGGCCTAACCTGTAGGACACCATTGGTAAGGCGGGGGGAGAGCCCGGTGAGCACTTTATCTCCCATGAGCCCGAAAGGTTCCACAAAGACATGTCACAAGAGCGAAGGAGTATCCACGCTTCAATAAGACGCCATAAAAATATAAAACATTAACGCGCTCCCTCTTTCTCTTGAGTCATTGCCATCCACTCGGCAATTCACGGCCATGTTGTTCCGCCACTGTATTTCCCTAGACCAATCTTCACGTCTGTGCTGTAATGACAATAATTATCATAAAGTTGTTCTGTTGGCAGCGATGCAACGCATTAGGCCGCCCCGGAATAGTGTCTTGGTGTGATGAAAATCTTTCAGGGGTTATCGTGCCCTTGGCAATGGCTTTGACCTCCGCAGCCCACCATGAGTAAACGGTGACTGGTACCGACCACGCCATGAAAGGCCATCCCCACGGGATATGACTGTGAGCCAAGAAGGACATCGAAATCTTTTTGGTTAAAAGGGAGTGAACACAGGATATGTTTCCACCTGCTTGGATACAGAAAAATAGACCAAAAAATATCACAAAGAAAGGATTCAAACACACTTCTTTTTTCCTTACTGAAGTGAGGGAGACAAATTTGTTCCTTAGCCTTTGCGGCCCTCTCGTTTAGCGGTTGCTCTATTTAAATTAATCTGCCTATTAGAGGCCTGCGAGAGGATGCGGTTCATCATACCATGTCAGCTGTTCTGCCACCGCAATCTGCACAACCAGACTAAAGTATCTAAAGAGGGTCTGACCTCTGAGTTAACCGAGACACTACAGTGTTTGATTACAACAGTCTCTTTAGATAATTACTCAGAAAAGTTTTGAGGGCTGAACTTTCTACCTATCTCTCTCTCTCTTTCTCTCTCTCTGTGTTCTCCATTCAGCACGCTCGGCTACGCATGTCTACGTATGCCGACTGCATCACTGCTGGCAATTGTGAAGACCACACGTCTAGCTATAGTTGATATGCCTCATCTCAGTGACCACAGTGATGAACACAGGTTCGGTCACATTAGGAATTTTTGTTCTTGTTTTGTTTGTTATTAATGATGGTGGGGGGTGATGAGAAGACTTTTAATCAGCCTTTTCCAATGTAACCCTGGATCAATCGCTGGGTAAACAACAACAACACACACACACACACGCACACATGACACCACAATGTAGTGTGTGTTAAAATGGCCGGTGTTCTGTGGCTTCCACAGTGTGAAGGCATGTGTCTCAGCAGTGCTCTGAAGGATTACGAAAGCACCTCTTACTCCCCAGGCCATGCGCACATTATTCACCCCTCCTCCACCCCCACCTCTTGCTCCTCTTCATCAGGCAGCCCACCCCCTTAGGCCCCCCCCCCCCATCTCCCCACGCTACCAACCAACACTATACCTCGCTGTACCTCCTCACACTACTTCCTTACTCCCCCATGACGTATCCCCGTCTACCTCCCTCCCCCACTCCACTCCCCCCCTCCCCTCGCCTGACAGTAGGCATAAGCCCCGGGAAACCTCTCTCCGGACCGCGGCGGCCGCCAGGGTAGGGAGTCGGGACGGTGTTAATTAAAGGAAAAGGTTAGCACGCACGGGGCTGGCAGAAAGCGTGCTCTGAGAGAATCCCCCTGATGGAGCAGCTGCTCACGGCCCTCCTCCCCCACCCACCCTCCCTCGAAGCCCACCCTCCCCGATGCCCCCACCCCACCCTCCCGACCAGCAACCCCAGGAGAGGGGGAGAGTTGGGATGGAAGCCAAGAGATACAGACCGCTGGGATGAAGGAGGGACTATAGGGGTACAGAGAATGAATTGGGGGTTTGGGGGGAATGGGGGGGGGGGGGGGGGGTGAATTGACCCCCACACCGAGGAGCAGCCTGGGGTGGGGTGGTGGAAGGTAGTGAGGGGGGTAGTGAATGGTACTGCTCACCTGTCCAGCCAGCTAGCTTGGTTTGGAGCTGATTAGTGTGTCCCAGAGAAGGCCTAACATCCCTGAGCACCGCCTACACACACACACACACACACACACACACACACACACACACACACACACACACACACAGGCCTTCATCAGAGAGTGGGACGGATGCCAAGTCCATTTAGGGAAGGGTGTCTGCGAGGTAAGGAGAAACAGACAAAGGGAGATGCAAGGAGACTGGAGGACGGAGTCTGAGATGCTCCTCTAGCTGAGGAGAAGCTTACTGGACATGCTAGACCAAATTAAGGGTGAGGGTGGACGGGGGCGGTGGGGGGGGGGGCAGGGAGGGAGGGCAGCGTGGGCTGGTGGTAGATTGAGCGATGAGGGAACATGTGTCGTGTTTAAGAGAATTAGTGCATCAGGATTCCATACAGCTGTTGTGTCACACTGGCTGTGCCATGTGTGAAGTAACATCTGTGGGAGATCATTTAATCATGATAAATCATCACGCCATATTGCCCAAATATGTAACTTTTCTTTTTTTTTTTTCAAAAGGAACATTCAATCGGGAATAAGGATGACCTAGTTTCGCACAACATGCATCAAAATAGTTGTTTCACATCTTTGGGAATTAATGATGAATGGATTACACCTTAGCAGCAAATCTTTAAGATAAATTCATAAGGGGTGATTATACATATTCAAAGGATATTATATAAATGATTGGACCATCCATCTCATTTAAGGCAAAAATAAACCAAATCTATAATTCAAATCTGCATTTGTCCAAATGTATTGATAGCTTCCAACCAACCACCAAAGTTGTTGGGTTGTTTTTTAAAGATTCCTCCACACAGTTGTCGTGAAATCTGGAAGGAGCATCAATACGCGATGACACCTATCTCCAACCCACCTTGACGCACTAATCCCTGCCTTAATGAATCCCAATAAACACTTAGGAGATTTTAAAACAAACACCAGGGAGATAGTTTTCTCTCTCTCCCCTTGCCCCCACATCCCTCCCAAACAAGCAGAGATAATTACACATCCATCCGCAGAGAAGAAGTGTTCCCAGCGGCAAGCTGTTTGGTTTACGGGTCTGTTCTATAGTTTGACTCGCCGGGGACGGGGGCTAGGCAAAAAAAGAGAAAAGAAAACAACAACGATTTCAGTCTCAAGGTTTTATAACTCTAACGAGGCTTTAATTGCCAAGGTAACGGACCACCTGATTAACCATGACAACAAAAGCACCGCTCTATCCGCACAGGAGCGGCTCGGCGGGCAGCGACAGCCACTGTTACACACGTGATACAATTCAGAAGGATACTAAAAGAAAAAAAAAAGATCGAGGTGCACTCTATTATATTCCCTGACACGGGGGTATCAAGCACAATAAGGTCATTTATTAATAAACGCCGCTCAATCCTGAGTTTAAACACGACGTCGTTCACTCAGACGTGAGCATGTGGTTAAACATAGTTTTCTCTCTCTCGCTCTCGATAATTTTATTTACTGCACGTCAACTCCAGCAATGCGTGGCACTTACAGAAAAGATCCCAGCCCTTCAGAGAGTGTGGAGGAGGCACGGCACTCAAAGCCACAGGTCCCCTGCCACGTGCCCTCCTTATAGTAACGAGTGCATTTCTCTGCTCAAACTCTGACTGTTGAGCGCTGCTCAGGAGGAGGAGGAGGAGGAGGAGGAGAAGGGGGGGGGAGGAGGAGGAGGGGTGTGCTTCAGAGGAGAGACGGCGTGCGTCTGGTGGTAGAAAGAAAATACACTGTTAGAGTCCCATCTCTCCTGTCAGAGGGTTGACACGGGGCACCCAGGGACGTGGGGCCTTTGGTGCTCGGAGTCTGGACACTGGCCTAGATTTCCTCCACTCCACTCCCCCCACCCATTCCCCTCATCACCTCCCCTGCCTCCCACCACCACGAGCACCACTAGAGCATCTCACCTACAAAAAGACTCCTCAGCAGCCACGTCTCATCTGTTCTTCGCTGTCATCCCGACCCCGCTGAACTACCACTCCTCCTCCGGCTCCCCTGTCCTTCCCTCTCTGTTGCTTTCTTTCTTTCTCTATTGCTTTATTTCTTTCTAGGGTCATAAGTATAAGACCCCCTAGGAAAAGTGAGTACATATTTGAAAGACTTATACTTTTCTGGTACAAAATCCTTCATAATCCGTTTGGGTGTATATTTTTTGTGCTTGTTGTTCTCTTGGTTTAATGTAAATATTGCTCCCAAATCAGAATAAGATCATCGATACTTATGAATTGCGGTCTACAGTTCAGTCTATGCTTGTCTATGGTGATAGAGTATGGTGAGTCTATGGTGATCTATCATGATGATGTCTTTTAATCGATGAGGTCAAGTTGTTGAGTCCGTTTGTAGATTATTCAAATGTATGCAGGCATGCCTGTCCTCGATGATATGATTTCATCATAAGTAATACATCAAGGTTTCGACATCTTTCAAGGCATTGTTTTTGAAAACACTGAAACTGTGTACCCACAAACCCCCCAAATAATAACATCAAAGCTCAGATGTGATGGAAATATGTAGTACATGTCACTTCACGCCATGACACCAGAATGACAAGATGCATCCCCTCATACACTTTACATCAGGCAGGATGTGTGTGTGTGTCTGAGTGTGTGTGTGTCTGATTGTGTGTTTGGATGTGTGTGTGTACCTGTGTGTGGGTTTATGTATGTGTGTGTGTCTGTGTGTGTTTATGTGCGTATGTGTGCATGTATGTGCGTGCGTGTGTGTGCATGGCACTATATGGAGATGTGTATGCCAGCATGGCGCTCTCAGTGGAAGGTGTAAATGGTGCAGGTTTCTGCTGTCTTGTTTAGCAGCCGTTTCTATTTTGATGTGCTTGGCAATCCCTTTGCCAGGCCAATAACTCTCTCACACCTACACTTCTCTTTCATGCCGCCTGCTTTATTCTCTTTCTTGGAGGAATCCTCTGGGGATCAACTGTGTGCCTCTTAATTTCCCCTGGGAGGCATACCGGGAGGAAACATACACTAGTGATTTTTTCTCTTTTTCACTCAGGATGAAACACAGGGAAAACATTAAGGTATGGCGTATGGAAATGGCATTCGATGTCAATGGGTCACGTAAAGGGTTAAGTGAGTTCCTCAACTTGTCACTTTGTCTACGTTCCGACTTGCCCCCACTACCTCTCTCTCTCCCACTCCCTCTCTCTCTCTCTCTTTGTCTTTCTTTCTTTTGTTGGTCTTCTTTTCTTTGTTTTGTTCTTAGGAGTCTAGAAGTGCAGCTTTGCATTGAGTAAAATGCAGCCTCCCAGCCAGCACGGTGTTGTGAAGAGAGGAGAGAGGAGAGGAAGGAGAAGAGGAGGAGGAGGAGGAGGAGTCCCAGGAGACGGCGTGCCCCAGTGGGTTTGGTTTTGTACACCCGTCACACACATCTGAGGGTTGACGCGCATCACTGATCCAGGGAAGGGAGAGCCGCTGCCATGTTTACTGTCATGTTCCAAGGTATGCTACTTGGCTTCAAACACATCAAACGCATCTACAGGAATACTGATATTGGGGAATGCCACCGGGAGCCGCCGTAAAAACATACAGACACACTCCTCTAAACACACACACACACACACATGCATCCTGGGGACCATGCCACTGCACAACCCATGCTGCGACGCTGCTGAAATGTGTTACAGACGCTTTCACTTTGTGGTTGTTTTTACTTGGCTAATGCTCTTTCTAATACAGAATTTTACTTAATGTGAACTCACATCAATAAAAGATTATGCTTTTGCACCAATGCGTTATTTTTGTGTGTTGTCTGGTCCGGTTTCCATGGTCACAGCGCTAACAATGACATGATGTCATGCAGGTGGTCCACGCAGGTGACGTGGTTGTTAAAGGCGAGTGAGAGGTAATTATACCTCAACTGAAACGATTGCGGCCCTTTTACCTATTTAGCATCTGAATGCGGGATCAGCGTCGCACAAAACAACAAGCCCTCCATGCGGTCAACATTTCAATAGGCCATACCTACTTCTTCTTTTCCAAATCCATTCCTAAACATGGGTGGTGCCTGACCTGCTCCGAGCCTCCCCACATCCACTTTTCACACAGAACGCTGAAGGATTGCATGGCTTCGACAGGCCCGCTGTTGACGTGTCTGTGGTTTGATTAACAGTATGCAGGATGGAAGACTGATGATTGGACTGGCAAAGTGCTCCCTCTTTTGGGCCCGCTGTGTTCAGTGTTTTGCGGGGCTGACTTGTTTGCCTCACGGCGGCGAGGATATGGAGGACGAGGAGAGATGGAGCAGCCTGGAGCCTCCTGCCTGGCTCAGGGGGAGGTTGGACTGGATTAGACGCCTGACAGCTGGGCCACATCTCTGGAGGCGCGGGGAGGCGGAGAGGCACCCTGTCTGCCTGCCTCTGCACCAAAGTGTCAATTTGAGCATGAAGGAAGGATGAAGTCTAAGTCGGAGTGCAAGTACGAAGTGTGCGCGAAGCGGGGGCCACTGGTGGTCCGTGGTGGATAGACATCAGCGGTGCACGGGCCCGTGCACACTGCTAGGCATCAGGAAGCACACTGTTTATTTAGAGAGGGGCTTTGACTTGGGAGTAGCAGTGTGTGCACCCCTAGGACGGACACACAGACACAAGTGGGGGGGGGGGGGGCAAGGAGGAGGCAGAGCTTGTGACCTCTCTCCTCTTTGGATTGTTGACCAGTAAGATAGAACAATCAAAAAGTGTAAGTAGTATCTTACGCGGGCATAGCTACTCGACACAAACATGTAGTATAGTGTAAATTCTCTAATGAGATATATTTTATAAGACTTAGACTTATATTTCCATTTTTCAAAGAAGATATAAGCCTTTTTAGCAGACATATAGAAATGTCAGAAGCCCAACTTTTCATAAAAGTGCTGCAAATTCGACAACTCCACAACAAAGCCCATACATATTTTCCTAATTCCACTTTTCTTTGCTGCTTCATTAAATGATGAGTTTCCCGTCAACATTACCTTAAACTAACGCCGTTCCAAAGGAATAACAGCAGATTTGTTATTCACCATAAGCACAACAACTGGCATATCGTATTCATACACCCCGGCATTAATATGAAGAATGCTTCCAGGCCGTTGGAGAATATGCGGTAATAGGTTTTTGCTGAGGTCCTAAGAGACTGCGTTGTGTATTTCCTGCACTGAGACTTGGCCATCCCAGGGAATGTGGGACGTGGGCCGGAGTCGACTTTATTAGCTGGAGATGTTCTAATGTGATTTATTTTTATAAATGAGGGTGGGGTGGGAATGAAAGTGGGGGAGGAGGCCGGTATGCAAATGCCTCCCCTCATTAAACAAGCTCCACCATCACCACCACCACCACCACCACCACACAACACTATCTCTCCTCGTCCTACGACTGTTTGGGTGCATTAACGAGGTGCAGCCATGTCTGCCGACTAATGATATTGTAATGATCAGAAATCTCCCGATGAAGTCGTCAGCCGGAGTGGCATTTAGAGGGTCTATGTATCGCGAGGAGGTGGGAGGAGGAGGAGGGAGGGGGAGGGAGGGATACACCCAAGTGGGCTGTGAAAAGATCAAAGGTGATCACAAGGTTTACATTTGCAGGCTTTTTGGTGGGGATTTTGTTTGTTGTGAGGCTGTTATCAGGTAATGGTGCTGGATTTGGTAGTATGATATGGAGGATCTGTCTTAACAAAAAATGTATAGCTATTTGAATGTGTTGTTTTATATATAGGCCTGTCGTTCATTTTGAATTTTATAGACAACAATGACCCAAATAAACAAAATACTTTGAATGAGGATGTTATTAAATTATTTTGTCACTGTTTCTTTGCGTCTTTGCAGTATATACAATCCATATTTTCATCACAAAAAATGCTCTCGTCTTAACATAAATTATTTGCGGTCCTTCAAAACTTTTCTTTGCAAAGTGAGGACGCAGCCTCTGATGGGTTCTGGAGCCCATTTGTGTTGTGATATTTATCTTCATGGTTTCCACGAGAATGAGGAGATTAACCCCATAACTGGCAGACATCATATAGTTGATCTGAGCATCATTAGTCCACATTAATAACCCATGCAAGTGCAAATGGATTTCCTCATCTTTTCATCTTAATTACATGACATCTGAGCTCTCTATCTGAAGAGGACTCTTCAGAGGGGGGAGGGGCTGGGCGACAGTGATGTCAATATGAGATAGGAGATGTGTTGTGGCTGAAATAGTGTCTCAAAAGCATTGTGCATATATAAGTACACACAGACACCTGCACAAGACACACACACATGCATGCATGCACATGCACAAGACACACACACACAAACACACACACACAAATGAATGTGGACATATTCATATCCACACACTCACACTCCAGGTTCAGGATACTTTATTTGTACCCATAGGTAGATTAGGCTTGCAGTAGACGAGGCATCCATCATGTTTGCACAAACAAACATCTATGTACTCACGCACGCACACACAAACACAGAGAAACACACACACACACACACACACACACACACACACACACACACACACACACACACACACACACACACACACACACACACATACTCATAGGATGTCATTGCCCATTAGAGAGATGGATTGACAGGAGGGTAAAATAAATCTTTGTGGCAGAGAGTCAGAAATATAAATAGAGCACCTAAGATAGATTTGTCTTGGGTGTTGATGAAGTTACCTCTGGGGGCAGAGCTCTGTGTCTCTTTAGTAATGAGGACAAGCACAAACACTCTTAGGCTCTAACGGGGTGGGGGGGGGGGGGGGGGGGGGGGGATCAGAAGGTTGCCGTTCAAATGTAACATGAAATAAAAAACTATTACCACATTTACAATAGCATAATCATATTATATGGTGGTATTTACCAGCCCCACCACCCAGAACATGGTGGTTTGAGCATGTCGCTCATTAAGGGAAGAATGAGCCCCACCTGGTGGTTTTTACTGTGCACAGAAAGCCCTGACTGAGGACTGTGCACGGATGATCAGAAGTGCAGTGCTATGGCTCTGACAGCCTCAGTGCTCAGACTGTGGTTGGAAACACATCCCTCCACTTTTATTTTCAGTAACGCTTCTGCAGTGGTGGTTTTTCACCACAACTCAAAATCACAATTACACCCAGCCCAGGATTAAGCATGAACACATTCAACATGCATTTTGATGAACCTATTCCTGTTTTAATTTCATATCAGCGTCATTGTGATTTGAATAAGTGTGTTTAATCAAAACTTCTTCCCCATAAGGTTAAAAAAAAGAAAAACTTAAAAGCTCCATTAAAAAGGGAAATTATTTTAATTAGATCAATAAACGCTGGTAAAATCAGGTAGGCAGGGGAGAGGAGAAAGGCTCTATTACCCATTTTATCATCAAAGCGAGCGCTGTGCTAATTATGCTAGCAGCACCCAGTCAGAGCAGCACACCGGAGACTGATAAGAGAGGACTGCCCAAGGTTTCAGTGATTGCACACACACACACACACGCACAAACACACACACACACACACACACACACACACACACACACATGCAGACAGACACACACAGAGGTAAGTGCACAGAAACACACAGTGCATGCGCACACCCATGTGCAAACTTTTGCAAACACACACAGGCGCTCAAACACACACACACAGGTGCACACAAACACATAC
Organism: Lota lota; assembly: GCA_026745465.1. Lineage (NCBI taxonomy): Eukaryota > Metazoa > Chordata > Actinopteri > Gadiformes > Lotidae > Lota > Lota lota. Next base: position 1,771,338 of record JACYXH010000812.1, read on the forward strand.
AGGCACACACCGACACACACAGGTCCACACAAACACACACGGTGCACGTACACACACACACACACACACACACATACACACACAGGTGCAAGCACACTCATGCATACACACACACACTGCACGATTCCCACTACGCCAATGCATTGTTTAGGTTGAATAGCTGATATCATTGCAAAACAAAAATGAAAAAATAAAACAGAAGACATAAACGCAGGGAGAACGATGCAGAGAGAGGGCTGCGGTACCTGAGTTGGAGAGCTGGCGTCACATTAGAGCCCTATTGGTAATCAATACGAGGCATTATAGGTTGTATAAATCACACTGTGACACTTGCACTATGGGTCATTAACAGAGGAGCCGCCGGGGAGGGGGAGACCTAACACACATGCATAGTCAGTCACACTGCGCAATAACGTCTGAATGTGAAAGCTCAGGAGACAGCCAAGCAGAGTGGCGATGGAGACTAAAGAGCGTGAATAGTTCCACGGTAGCACTTAGATTATTTAAGACCATAAGGAGAGAACAAAATAAAGGTCCCAGAGATCATGCTATGAGTGATGAAGGCAGTCACTCGTTTAACAAAACAAAAGGCGGAAGGAAGAAATTACTTGGTTTTTTTCCCCCTCTGCTACATAGACACACTTGTAGTCCCGTCGGTTTCTGCTGAAGCCATGTGATCTGGGCTCAAGTGTTTATTAGCAATTTGCAGTCAACAAACATCCACGGACCACCGAAGGTATTTTCTCCAAAATATTATGAGGGGAGATGAGAGCGGTTCCTGTGAACATTTTTAATTGAGGATGTACTTATTCTGCCTGAAAAGGCATGCTGGAAAATGCAAACGTAGGCATTTGTAACCTGTTTGTGTGTATGTGTGTGGGTGTGGGTGTGTGTGTTGGAGGAGGGGGAAATCTGAAGACTTGCAGGCTCTTTGATGTCTCCTGAAATCGGGCTTAATGCATGTGTAATTAATAAGACATTTGCATATGATGAACTGGGGCACTTAGTCAGTGTTCTCTGGATACAAATACCTGAGGAAAACAATAACAACAGAGAACATTAAAAAAGGGAGTCTACGCACAAAAAGACAAATCTGGTGTGCTTCGGATTAGAAATACATTAGGAGCTAATTATGTCCTAATTGCCAATATTTGTGCAGGTGTTTGTACTTAACCGGGGGTAATCCCCTGCTGCAGCACACTCATCTGGGTTCCTGCTCCAGAGGGTTGGTCCGGCCATGGTGGGTGGGTATAAGGCACCGGTGGTAATATTGTTGTTAATAGGTATAGAACAACAGCAACAATAATACTGCTAATAATATTAACAAAGATATTTTTAATCCAACGATAATAACTATATTAAAACCACAACAATAGTTAAAAAATATTATAAAGCATACTACTACTACTACTAGGCTTACTACTACTACTGTAATAAAATAAATTGCAATATATTTTATTCTAATCTCACCTGTAACCCAGTAAGGATAGGAATGTGATGATGTTTAATTTAAACACCCACACATTGCAATAAAGTTAAAGTTGTGTCCTCTCCTCTTGTTGTTGTTTCTTTTACAAAATATTTACAGAGAAATGAAAGTCTCCAGGAGGTGGAGTTCCCTCACCTCATCAAATCGCAAATGTAACACCGGAGTCTGATTAAATATTGAACTTTTAAGAGTTTAGGGGATGCTTTTTCATGGGCATCTGACAGCAAGGGAACATCAAACCCAGATAGGTCTCTTGAGCTGACCCCTGGCTAGCAGAAAAATGTGCTGAGCGAGCATAAAGCGCAGCAGAATCCTCGGCCTGTGAAAAGTAACTGTACCACAGGCTCTTTTTTTATATCATTAAAGGATTCCATTTTTCACGCTTAACCTTTTTTGCTTCCTACGTGATGTTTTGATGGATATCACAGCGGGTAGAGAGTGAAGTTGACATTTATTTACTAATACACAAACAGGTGGAGTGTTTTTTTGTGTGTCTTAAGCCCATATCAGTGGCATCGGCAATAGTAGTAATACAATAGAATGTTTATATTATGACTGTACTGGGTCCCATTGTATATCATTAAGTTAGACTTATTTTTCATGAGAATGGAGATCCGTGCTGTATGGTCTTCAGAGGGTGGTAATGCAACATATCCTTGTGCATTATTGAAACTACCCCCAAAACAATCACACAGGCCCTTTGATATCCCCCCCCCCCCCCCCCTTTTTTTCACTTTCATCGCGTCTGAAATTCTATTTTCCCAGTTTCCACCTGCTCAGTCCCCCGTGTTACATCAAATATCCGTTCAACTTTTTTCTCCGTTTTTTTATTCTTTCGACTCCATCCTTCTCACACTTAACCATTATATTGTACGACCTTGAGTGAGGCGCTGTCAGGCGCTTTTTAGAACATAAGCGTTGCAGTTTCCCATAATCCTCTGGGAGTGCCGAGGTGAGAGCTGTGGCCCGGTAGCACTCCGAGTGGCTGGCAGCGGATCAAAAGCGGGAAAGAGGTTCCCGAGCTCATTCCAATTATAACAGCACACACTATCAACTACAAATACAAACAGCACGTAAGTGATAGCGCTGGTGGCCGCGAGGACGGCTGCCAGAGTGCAGGCTGCATGCTAATCAGGATACCTCTTGCCATGGGCTATTTAGGGAATAGCCTCTCATCCCAACTATTCCCCAATGCTAAAGCCAGGAACAGAGAAAGAGCGGAAAGGGGGAGTGAATTCCCAGACTGCACAATCCAAGGACAAAATATTAGAAAATGGATCTTTATCTTTGCTCTTGGCCAATATCCATATTAATTATATTAAGCACCCACAGACACACACACACACACACACACACACACACACACACACACACACACACACACACACACACACACACACACACACACACACACACACACTAACCCTCTATCTATATGTACTAATGCATGTAGTGAATACATTATATGGGGATTTGTCAAACACGTGAAGCTACAACTGTGTGGGCTGCGTGTATAAATGTTTGCTCATTTGATGTCTGGATTAAAGGGGAAAATTATAATGTTGTAAGAGACTATGACCATGCTCACCTTACTCCCTCGCTCACATTCTGTTCACCCCATAGTCCTCTAGCATCATCTTCACTGTTCAAAACAAAAAAAGAGATTTGAACCCATGACCACCCTTTAAAGAACAAATAGAACGTGAGGTGAAAAAACCCACACAAAACACAAACAGGATCCTGCAGTAATTTAGAACAACAATCATGCAGGTTTTTACCCGTGACCACATCCTATACAACACCACCATGCCGGACATTTGCTTGGCCCTTACAGTCAAGTGATTTATATCTAGTCCACAGTCATCCTGGGACCTGGATGGCTGGCTGGCTAGGTGAGAGCGAGGGGAAGGAGGGAGTTGGGAGTTGGGAGTTTAGGTAACACACCCCCACCACTTCCCCTTCTCCTCCCCCCACTTCCACCTGCACAGACAAACCCCCTCAGAGCTTGGCGTCTCTCCAGAGCCACGCGGGGGGGGGGGGGGGGGGGGGGGGGGGGGGAGGGGGGGGCTGGTGGTGGAGGACAGCGGGGGGGCCAGAGCGAGGAGCCGGCATGGAGCGCGACGGGACCCCAGCAGCACCCGGCCCGGAGGCACAGCTCTCAAGGACACGGCGAACTGGGCCAGAGAAGTTCCAGCGCTGCCCACTAAGCGCCACATAGCCAAAACAAGAGGGAAACTTTCCAAAAAACAAGACGCCGTGCGTGTCTCTTTGTGTTGAAAAGCGTTTCTGGTGTCTTGTGGTGAGGTGCTGCTGCTGAGGGAGAGATATGGAGATGATGAACCCGACCAATGAACTGTTAGAGACATCCATTGACTAATGTTAGGGCTAATGTTACTTCTATTATTTTAATGTCGATCAAAGTATCCTTCATGTTTTTCTCTGTATCTTGCAACAGATAGTCAGGAAGAGGGATAACATAATAAACAAACAGTTGAAGGATTCATTTAGTAATTCCCTTGTATGACATTAGCAATGTTAAGAACAAATGTGTGCGTCTGTGTCTTTGCATATATGTCTGTTTGTGTTTCTTTCTCCCCGGCTGTGGCCACTGCCTGCTCCCACGGTTTGTATCCACGGCTTGATCTCTTAGTTAAACACCATCGCTGTTATTGTGATTGCATACTCAGCATAGAGAGCACCATCCTTTGGATCAATTGCTCGCATATCGCAAATATGGTGTTTTATTTCTTTTATATCCAACGTTGATGACAGATGACCCAATTAAAACCGATTTGTTTGCAATGTCGCTCGAGTGAGTTAATCCGTCAAATAAAAAGATGGCTTTCACCAAGCCAGCCGAGAGGGATACAATGAACGGATCCATGCAGTATGTGTTGTTGTTAGCGCGGTAAAACTATACTTGTCCCTTCTTGCCAGGATCTCTGTGTGAGGGTCAGTCTCCCCCATTCTCCCCCACATCAGGGGGAGGGAACCACACTGATCTGAGATGGAGTACCCCCAACCAACCCTAGCCACATTGGCCCGCACCCCCATCCTGGGCCTCTAATGGAAGTCCTGGGCATCCAGACATCTCCCCTGCCCTGACAGAGGCGTCACGTAGGGCTCTACTCATCATGGCGAGCAGCGGGACGCGGCCCCCCTGCCCCTCTCAGTCCCGCTCCCCTCACCCCAGGACCGACTTTTTGGGAACATTGCAGGCAGATGTGTCCAGATGAGCACATTCTAATTTGCGGGCCAGGTTAATGCTCTGCCAGAGGGCCCGGGGGCCGATCGATGCCTTTATTTCCCTAAAACGTCGGCGTGGCGAGAGAGGGCTCACGGGGTGCTTTTAATACCGCCGCGGCTCCAGCGACAACTGGGCTGTATTGATTGTGCCCGTGTGGAACTACGTGCCCCTTCTGGGGAAGGATCTATTTGTGTCACCCTGGGCAGGGATGGGGGGCTCCGCTGGAGGAGTGGAGAGCCCAGCCAATGGAGGATGCCAAAAACATCAAAACAGCCATGTTTACAGATTACCCAAAGGGAAAGCAAATCACTGCAATTATGCAGGCTGTGGGAATACTGATATCAGCATACCTGCTACTACTTCACCCAGACACTACTTTAGTGAGGCAAGAGCACAAACAAAACAACACACTCCATTTGATTGAAGGAATGATGGAATTTGCTCAACCCTCAACAAACGACGGGATTTAAACACAGATTCATCCAAAGCATTGCCTTTTCGAGGTGATTGCATTATTTGGGCAAGTAGGGTGCAAAATATTTCAAACGGCCAGGAAACTATGATATTAAACACAATGAAGTGGGCTGGGCATGAGGAGTAACAGTGCATATTTAAATTTGCATGTAGAATCTTAAATGAGTTCCCCCCCCACCCCTCTCCAAAAAAGGTAATTAATCATTCATTAGAGCCACCCAAAATGGCTTTTCAAAGAAGCATTTATCTCCTATATTAGCTTAGAAACAACAGAGGGTAGCTTCGTCCATTTCATAGGCCTTTGTTTGCAGCAGTTGTGACATATTCATGACGGAGGCCATAATAGTCAGATTCCTGCTATATCCCCTAGGGAGCGCACAGCAAATGGTGTCACATCCAATTACTGCTGCACACTGCAGAGGTAAATCAAAACCCGTGCTATGAACTCACACACACACACACACACACACACACACACACACACAGTGTTAGTGGGGCAATATTGAACAGAAGACAACGGTGACATCCAGTGATTGAATATTGGAGAACACATTCTTTTGGTTACTCGGAGGTCATGTATGGATTACACAGGGAGAATTGTGTAGGCTGTAGCTTATTGGCTGCAGGCCCCTCAAAACATAGATTGACGAACAAGGCTAGGTCTACGCGTGGCAGAAATTGCCTGTTCAAGACTTTTATGATTATGGATTTGTTTGCAGGCATGCAGAAATTGAAATCGCGGATGAGGGATTTCGAGACGCTGCCTGATTGAAGTAGAAATCATCGGGTCACTAAGTTCACCCATCCGTCCTGCTTTTAAAGTGTTGTGTTTCTTTCCTCATGCAACATTGAGTCATGCCGGCTTTCTGTCAATTGAACTCAAAGCCTTTTGTCTTTTTTACCCCCTGCTTCTTCTCTGGTCTTTGGGAGAACTGGTGGTTTGGTGGTTTTTGGGAGGGGGGGGGGCAGGGGTGATGTAGCGGTGGGAGGGTGGGGGGGATGGATCTCAATAGCGCATAGCCCCGATTCACCCCGGAGCGATGCAGCGCTCCTGCCCAATAAAACAGGCTGGCTCCCCAGGGCCCCTCCCTCAAGCCTCCAGTCAGCGCTTGTTTTTGCACCATTTATTTAGTGTGACACGTCTCCAATTAAACGGAGGAGGCTGCTGCATTTCTCCCCATAACTACCTCTTATACCTCCCCGTAGACCCTCTGTCACTCCGAGAGTGTGCATACAAGAGTGAGAGACCAGGAGTGCGTGAGCTTAGGAAAGCCAGGGAGAGAGAGGGCAAACAGAGTGTAAAACGGAGAGATCACTCCTTGCCTGCCAGCTATGATCACAATGTCATTGTCCCCTTCGTGGTTTCTAAGTCCCCTCTGAAAGGTGTCCGGAATTATAATTATCAAAATATTGAACGAGATAATCGGCCGCTGAAATTATACTGTCAACTTGGTGTTTGCCGTGGCATCAGAACGCGACGCCCCCCCCCCCCGCTATGGCTAATTGGTTGCACACCCACACTATATACAGTAGACAAACACAATGTTCATAGTATGTATACAAGCGATATTCAATGTTTAACGGTTTATTGTGGCGAACAGGGAGAAATACTAATCAGACAGTCACAGGAGGAGTGACTTTGTCCGACCCCAATGCCGTCTGCGAGAGCGCAGCTGAGGGCGGCAGCTGCCAGGGAGGGCTGGTGGGGGGGCGCCCAAACCGCCAGCCCTGCCAAGCGGCTGGGCCGGGGGGAGCCCCAGTGGCAGCTGGGTAGGGTGGGGCAGCCAGCTGTGGAGCAGCGGGGAGGTGCGGTGACTGGGAGATGCCACGAGACCCAAGCAGGGGAAGGAAAACCGAACCGCCGAGGAGCACGTCCTACAACACTGTAGGACTGTTAATGCTGTAGGTTTGTGCTTGTATGTGTACACACACACACACACAATATACTATCTATCTATATAGACATTCTATACACAGGACCCACACATCCAACACCAACACATGGTGGAACACGCCCACTCGTGCTCTTGTGGTCCAAGCAGCGGCCCGCTCTCACACCCTCACTACTCTCCCATCACGTGCTCCGACCACACATCTGGTGCGCCATCTGCACCGATCCCCCCAGAGTGACAGGTAGTCCCTCTCCCTCTCTGGAGGGGGCGCGGTCAGGAGGAGGGGAAGGTAATTTTGGGTGTGAATGTGCAGCCCCATAGCTCTCTGGATGCACCTGGACTATGCTGAGACGATGCTGCGTGAGGGTATAAGCCCATTATCGGTCGGACACCAGCCGACCAGATAGCCAATAAGCAAAAACAATTACATCATCCTGTCAAGGCGGTGACAGCTCTTGTAGCGCGCACGCCGACTTATTCCCCCTCGTCAGGAAGAAGTTAGACCCAACAGGATTTTATACAAGAAATTAAATAAGCGCTACATTAGAGATTTGTTTTTGTAGTTTATTATAATGTACAGTTTTACATTTCATTGACAACTGACACTGTTTCGAATGGGTGCAGAATGAAAAATATTAAACAGCCATATAAACAAGATGAGGACGACTGTGTCTATTCCTCCTCTATGCCACTGTACACGAGATCAACTTAGCAACGCACCATAGAACAGATACCAAGCGGCTGTAGCCAAAACTGCACCACCCGTCTTTTTTTTTTACTGTAAAATTATGAAATCCTTTTTCTCCAAAACATTATTTTCACATCTTATGTTACATATATGATAGTAACAAGTTGTTTCGGATTCATACACAACACTATGTCGATGGCATTGCCTTAGAAGTTTATTCAAGGAGGAAGTCTTCCGGCATTGTCAAGGCTGACAACACCGTAGTAAGATTGGGTGGGTTGGGTTTCACCTCCGCAATCTCCAGTTTGCAGTCAGTGGACAAAATGGCTGCAGTCTTTAGTTCAACAACTAATTCAAATAAAGAAGAATGCTTTGGCAAGCAGAGTGATGGCCTTACATTTCAAAGGGGTCTGCTATGCATCTTCTGCTTCGGCACACTTTTCCAACAACGCAAACGGCTATTCCTCTAATGGCAAATTTGGTAGATCTCTGTATGAGCTGAATAAAATTCAAAACCGAAAAATGGTTTATATAAATTAATCGTTTAAGTTTTAATTAACCAAAGCCTGGCTGGCATGCTACATTTTCATTTTAAAGAACTATCAGTTCAGATCAAAATGGTATACTGATTAGGTTGGTATTTTAGGCCCATGTTCTGCAGGACTTATGTTTTTGTACCACCAAAGCAACCATAGGGTGTCCAGATCAGTCTTGTAGTTGTAATTTCAAAGATACACAATTCAAAGAAATACATAAATCAAAACAAAATAATACAAAATGTGCCAGATGGGATCATCATAAAAGATCATAACCAAAAAGATACATTGACACGTACAATTAAGGAAATAAACAACACAGTATTTAGGACTAGTCTCCAAAGTCTTAGACAAAGTTAACCTCATCAAAAAAGCGTATCTACTGTTGGCATTATTGCTTCTCATTGACAGGGAGCGAAAGGGATGGGGGGGGGGGGGGGAATGCATCACACTACCTAGTGAGTTGGTACATTTAAAACCATTGGTGATACCCCAAATTTCACGTTTGTATGCCAGTTTCACAAAAACTGCAATGTTGTACAATAAGGCAGCAGCTGTTTGTTTCATGTTGTTAAGGCTACGCTGCTCTGAGACCGTCTGGACCGGAGAAAGAGTTCTATGAAGTGGACCGAATCACGTCAGCGTTGACAACACAAGAATACATCTTACAGGTGTGGATAAGAGCCCCGATGAATTGTTCGAGAAGAGGGAACTCTCTCTCTCTCTGTGTGTGTGTGTGTGTGTGTGTGTGTGTGTGTGTGTGTGTGTGTGTGTGTGTGTGTGTGTGTGTGTGTGTGTGTGTGTGTGTGTGTGTGTGTGTGTGTGTGTGTGTGTGTGTGTGTGTGTGTGTGTGTGTGTGTGTGTGTGTGTGTGTGTGTGTGTGTGTGTGTGTGTGTGTGTGTGTGTGTGTGTGTGTGTGTGTGTGTGTGTGTGTGTGTGTGTGAGATCAAGCTGCAGCCATAATTTAATTTCTACTCAACAGATGACCCAGAGGTCAAAGCTCAGATAAGAGGTCAGAGCGGGGCTGTGTGGGTTTGCTGTGACCATCTTTTCATTGCTGGTAATTTCCATACTGGCCCTGTGGAAAGACATGCAAACAGAAATGTATTAATGACCTTTTACCTCGAGAAGGACCCAGACGAGCAGATACACGGCTAATATTTACACACAGACAGTAGCAGGACACAAACAAGCACATTTGTAATATCAACCATATGGCACTGCAAACCATGATGATTTAAGAGTGGGCTGCATTTGCTTAATCGAACCAGCAGGTGGCAGCACGGCCACACAACTGGTGTTTTTGAAATGCAGCTTTAGGCATGTCAGGTTTCTGCAGCAGCATGGCTGATGAAGATATTTCCTTATTGACTAAATACACAAGTGTCATGTGAACTACATTTAGTGTAACAGTCGATGCATTTCTAAACAGGGGTCGAAATGTGGGTTCCGTTATCGTTGGAATTGCCGAAAAGACATTTTAAAAGAAAGATTCCCATTTGAATACTGATTCCGATTTCATCCGATGTGATTTTATAATCTCAGGCACGTTGGCACACGCGCTTCAACCAGTTCTTGTTTTACTTTGTTTCTCTACACGGTTAAAAAATAAAAAAAGGACACATTATTGAAGCATATGGAAGGTATCATTACACTACGCATGCTGTGTTTATGACCTCTTAAATGTAAGATTCGACCCCTGGTTACAATAAAAAAATAAAGAAAAGGAAAAGAAAAAAGGAGTAAAATGGGAAAGGATCAAGACAAAGAGATAGAGGAAGGAACAAAACAAATGCAAATAAAAGCTAGGTGGTCAAACGTCTAGATTGGACGTTGAGGTCTTCACAGCAACCATTACCTTTGCTTCTTACAGAGCTAGTCAGGGGTTCAAATCCCTGGGTCTTTATTTCCTCATGTGTCCCTGAATATTCAAAGATAAAGATATCAAAGTGTAGCTGTGGCCCCCACATAAGACCACAGGAAATACAGGGCAACATGTAGATCTCCCTTTAAAAAAAATACACTAGAGCACACTGGCATTACGCTTTAGGTAAAAAAAGAAAAAGAAAAAAAAGAGGAGAGAATCCGCATCAAAGCCCCCATATTTCATATGCCCTGGACGTGCATGCCATTGTAGCCTGGGCAGATTATCAACCCCTTCCCATGGTCCATCTAACGCGCACCTTCTTAGTTAACGTTTTACAGTCAACAAAACTACAGCTAAATAAACACATTGAGACGCCGAGTGAAACATTATCCCACCTCCCACCACAGCCCTCCCTCCAGACGATGACAGCATGCACAAGATACCCACTTTGAACATCTGCTCCCTTGGCTCACACTGGCTTCATTAAGAATGCTAGACATATACATAACCCTGAGGCTGACTGACGGTAAAACGTACACAAAAAAGGGACACACTAAGGCCACTGTACAGACGAGGTCTGCCGTGATGCTACAGCCATGGGCATACTCACCTGTTCGTAGGCATAGGGGCGCTGCTGCTGGCCCTGTGGGGGCCCGGGCTGAGGTGGGCGGTAGGCCCCGTACTGCTGCCCTTGCCCCTGGGGATAGTTGGGGTACTGGCCCGGGGCACTCTGGGAAGGACCTGGGAACATGGAGATTGGCACGTTTCAAATAAGTGACCAAACCACAAACATTAAAACCTTGAACAAAATACAAATTACAGCAGTCACATTTATAACCAGCTGCATCACACTTATCGCTATCATCTACATTTTACCATCTGGTGCCAATGTGTTAACTTGAGTTTAAATTGAAAATACATCTCCAAGCCCAATGGCTCTGATGTGTAGCTGCCATTGATATTTATCCCTAATGTCCTGCAAAAGGCAGGCTGCTGTGTGGCAGAAGGCAGATGGTGAAGAAGTCAGGCTCTAGTTAGAGTCCATTCCACAATGCCAGGTATGGTAACAAGGAAGGTTACCGAGGCTGGCTTCCTGGGCGGGGCCTCATGCTCCAATACAAGGGGAGATCAAGGATATTCTGTGGGCGTTCATTAACAGTGCAGGGCCTCATTAAAAAACAAACAGAAATTCCACCGGTACCCTGTAACACTAAGCCACGGCGGGGATCGGACCAAGCCGAGCGATGGAGTTTAAAAACTGAGCCCACGCAGCATTGTCAAGGCGGCGCTGTAACGCCGGACTCCTTAACACGAGCATAACCTTGTGGGTGCCTTGTGAGAGAAGGAGCGCGTGTGCGTGCCAGATGGAGCAGAGCGCAGTGCCTCTGACTCTTGGAAAGCTCATTATCGACACAAGATGAAGGCCTCTGGCTCCGAGAGGAACCATCAGAGAAAGCGAGAGAGCGGTAGCAATGGGGAATCACATGGAAAGTTACGGATGGGGAAAGGCGGATACGAGTTGCAGTAGCTTCCGTGCTCAGACGCATGGCCTAGGGTCAGTATTCATCAGCCAGATCCCCCTTATTCGCAGAGACCAGGGCTTTCAAATCAAACACGACAGCTGAAACATTGGAAAGAATGCTAATATGATACAAGTTCCCCACCCCACCTGATTCATTTTCTGTGTCTCCCCATCGAGTGCCAATCACCTAACCGGTCATTAACACAGACCCTTCGTTGCACATCGTTCATGGCGTTCTGGCACAGGTAGCTTTTTTTTGTTTCAAGAAGCAAGTCACAACTAGTTACTCTTCTCTGGAGGAATTATTATTAAAAAAAGGGAGATTAAAAAATAGAGTGCCAAAGACAGCCGATAGTGCCACCTAGAGGATAAAAACAAAAGTGTGACAAGCGAGAAAACACACCATATCCCTGTTGCTGTGGAGGGTAGCCTTGCTGGCCTGGGTACTGCTGTTGCGGTGGGTAGCCTTGCTGCTGAGGCGGGCCTTGCTGGTACGCCTCCTGGCTCTGGACGTACTGGGCGTTACCTACAGGGGGTAAGGGGGTAGGGACGGGGGACAATGAGTACTGTGAACCGTTAACCGCATAGTAGAAGCAGGGGATATTGCATAAGACCGTGAGGAGTTTGCTTTTCTCAGGGGTGGTGGCGACTCCTCTTTCATCTCTTGGGATATTTGTGGGAGCTGTTGCAAGGGCTGTTGACACAGCCGTTATTGCAACATAACCTTACCTGCTTTGGTATATACAGACACAACTGTGAAATAAATTAAAACCATGGGAATGGTTTGCATTAGACAACTAAATATTGTAGTTAGGAGTGTGAAAGAAGGAATGAGTACCAGTGATGGAAATTAAGAGACGGCTGACCAGTGAAAATGTCTCAATTCCATGCTTGACAACCAATCAATTGAATATAAAAGGGGAGGGGGGGGCCAAGGGCACAGTTGTGTTAGCCGATAAACAAGTGCTCTGTCTTTGAAAAAATTAAAACTGGTAGAGAAAGATGACAAACAAAAGGAAAAGTGAATGTTAATGACACAGACAGACAGAAGGAGATGTGAAAATGGTGACACTGCCATCATAGCAATAGGCGTGAGATTACCTTGCACGTTCCCTGTTTGCTTTAGCTGTGCCTTGGAAGTATCAAAATCAAACACGATTGCTGGACAGTGGTGTATAATTACTTTTGACATCATGGTCATTTCAACTCGGTGGCACACATCTCTTTGCCTTCTAGCTCTAATCTCTCAGCAAAGGGGTGTTCTATTTCAGACTATTCAGGGTACACACAAATAGGTATTTGTGAAATCACAAAGCAAAAAGCTGCCCTGGCTTATTTCAGCTGCAGCTTTCCTATTAGAGGCGATACAACCTGTAGATCCGGCCCCTGCCGCCCACCCATGCCATAAGGCAGTGGAAGATTTGAATTCCTGGTCTGGCCCCCTGTCACCTATAAATCTCTTTGATTAAACACAACTCCTTTAGGCAGATCTTGTTGGGTGGTGTGTTTTGGGGGAGGGGAGGGGATTTGATTGGTTCTTTTGGGTTCCCCAGGAGCGGTTGGAGGGTTCTCCTACCTTCTGAGGCTCCCTGTCCTGCGTGACTGTACTGGTCGCCATAGTAGTCTTCCTGCCCTGGGTACTGCTGTGGGGGTCCTACATACACATAACACAGCACACAACATACACACAGGTAGATTCAAGGTGTTGTTGGGACGAGTGGCTCTGTGCGAGAGGGGAGTGAAGTGTGTTGTGTGTTTTGGGAGGGGGAGGTGGGAGGTTGCCCTACACTGCTAGTCCTGAAATACCAATCTTCCTCGTGATCACCCAAGTTTTTTATTAGCTGTCGGAGGACTTTAGAACCTATAGGCATCAAAGGGTCTGTGAGCAATAACAGTAAAGAAACCAAAATAAAATAAAAAATAAAGTTAAACTTGGAAGAGGGAGATCGAGACAAGAGGGAAAGTAAGAAATGCAGAAGGGTTGTGTTAGGGAAAGGGAGAAGGACTGTGCTCAAAAGAGATCCTCAAAGGGCCCGCTCAGCTCTGAGGGGGATACCTTGCTGCGGGGGTCTGTAAGGTGGCATGGGCCTCTGGCCCATGACATGGTTCCCCTGGGTGACCTGGCCCATCATACCCATGGGGTTCTGTTGCCCTTGGTAGTGCTGGCCGGCGCCACCAGGGGGCATATTGTACTGCTGTGACGGAGGCTGCTGGTGCATCATGGGACCTGCAAGAGAGCAACAAGAACCCTTTTCAACACAGTACACTTCGAACATTTCTCACAAACGTTGAATTAAATAAATTTAAAAAAGTTATGAATGCAAGAACTATTTTATATATTCTCAGAGCCATGTCTGAAAGCACTGCACGGTCGCTACCTTGGTTGGGCTGCATGTTCATGTTTGGCCGGGGGCCGTAGTTGCCCATAGGCTGGCCCTGAGTCATGTTCATCTGGCTCTGGGCTGGCATGCCCTGGGAGGAGGGGACGGCGTGGTTGTAGCCACCCATGGTTCCGTGGCTGCTGGGGGGCATGTTCATGGACCCGGCGGGCATGTTGGGCGGCTGGTTGGGGCCTGGTCCGGGTCCTTGCATGGGCATATGGTTAGGTCCTGGAAATTCAGACATCAATTCTGAACTCAGAAAATACCTTGAATAGTGATATGGTAATTATCAGACATGGTGCTCCAGTTTGTGTGACAGCATTACGCTAATTTCCCTAACCATCCCAAATGTCATGTCTGGGATTAATAAAGTATAGTTTATCTTGCACTGCCAGTTAAGTGCATTTCCTCTTCTCAATTTTGTCTTTATCTGATAGAAATAATGAGGATTAATATAAATGATAAACTTCAAAAAGAGAGATAAAAGATTAAATGGAAGAGAGAGCAGGTGCTACGATCCAAAAGGAACTCAGCATTCAAGACCACCAGAGCAGGCAAACGAGTGACATCATTCTTCAGAAAAACGACCTACTCTGGTGTTGCTAAGCAACCAAATTGAGATTTGAACCGTCGGAGACGGAGAAAGAAAAACACAGGAGAAAAGGAAAATAGAAGGTACGTGTCTGAATGCGTGTGTGAGGAGAGACAGAAGGAGGTCTAACTAACCAGGCATCTGTCCGTTCATCTGGCTCTGCATGTGCGGGGCTGGGGGCACTCCACTGACCATGCCCTCCGAGGGCATGTTGTGACCGTGTGGAGGCTGAGGGGGGGCTCCGCTCTGGTTCATACCACCGGGGCCCATGGACATGTTCTGAGTGGGCGGCTACACACACACACACACACACAACACACAACACACAACACACACACACACCTTGCTGAAATCACTATAGAGCAGCAAAAATGTTTCACACAACATGGTCTGTGTGATTTTTTTTTCTCTCTTGTTACCAAACATTTAAAATAAAACTCTACATGATGCACACAATTTACAATCCAAATGGCGCTTCCTGCTTCTTTACACAGATGTTCTATGATTATTGAATGACTCATACATTTGGATTGTACTGACCAAAAGAGGGCTGAGTTTAATATGATTTAGAGAGAAACTGAAGTCTACAGGCAAAGGTGGGCGATATAGCTTCCTTTGTTTGCCTTGTGAGCGGTATAGAAACATTCTGCCTTTTGGTCATTCCATTTCAGATTACCACAAATAATGCCGAACAACAGGTGTATAAATATATAAAACGTCAGACATTGTAATGTGAATACAAAATACATTCCATTCCGGACGAACGTTTAGTAGAAGGAATACTCACGGCTGGTAGAAGGGACTGCATGTTTTGATTTGAGTCTGCTATCGTTGCCAGGTACACTAAATTTCTGTGGAGCATCTGCTGGTATCTGAAAAAGTGGACAGTTGCTTAAAACTTGCATGAAGCTATGTTTGATCTGCAGCCATTGTAGTAACAATAAGTGTTTTAAAAATAATTGGAACCACTTAGTCGATGAAGGTGGAAAGTAAATGGAGGCGCGATAACGTTACTTACTGTGAACATTCTGCAGTCTTGCCTTTACTCTGAAAGTCCATTATACACTGGATCAGTTGGTTGTTCTCATCTAGTAACTGAAACATCAAAGCAAGATAACAGTTTGTGGTTACGTTGTTTGAATTGGTGTAAAAGCGGATACCTCCAGAGTATTATAAGGAAGCTAGAGATGGGATTGCTTATAATCAGAAGTGCGCGTGCGGCTAACAAAAGACGCATCCTGCTAACCGTCATAAGCTAACAAAACCATAGGCCTTCATTCATTTGGGAAATAATTCAATGTTATCTTGTAACATTGACGGTTCACAGTTTGTTTACACGTGCGGCCCTTAGTTCAGCGAGGTTCATATTCGCCGCGCTTTGACCCTGCAAACAGGGTTACCAATCTATATACAGTTGGATTTGGATGGGTATTGCTACATCCTAAGCTAACTGGTTAGCATACGCTTGTTTCATAGCCTCCCTGCTCATGATGCGCTATGAAGATATATTACCTTTTGTATTCCAGCGGGAGTTATGTCCCCCTTTCCACGCTGCCTGTGAGGTGCGAAAGCCACCGACATGGCGATAACCTAGGAAAGCGTAAAATACAACATAAAGTAGTAACACACTTCACAAATCGGAAGACCTTAGATTAGCAGTTGAAAACGCTATTTTGGAATGCAGTGACCCACTTTGGGAGGGGAGAGGAAACAAACAGGGATCCAAATACATACAACCTTTATTGTTCATTGCATTAAGTAATAGCGTTTTTTTAAACAGAAAAATATAATAATTATACTCAGATATACAGACATAAACATTAACCATCTTATTTTCAATGCTGCATTTATTTTCCAAAGCAGGTATCCCCCAATATATAAAGAATGGAACATTCCAGGATTGTTCCAAAAGGTAGGAGTTAACCAGTGAACCGGAGTTCAAATATTCCCTGTTAATTTCAATATTCACAGAAATGGTAAGATGTAAAAATAGCAATTGTATATCAGGTCCACACACAGATAATCACACACATTTTTGTATTATTTTCACCAAATAGCCATTTTAGAAAACTGTATTTTTTTATTCCAAGTATTATAAGCATTTGAATTATTACTATTTATCCATATGATAGTTTGTCAATGTTAATTTTACAAATGTCATGTTTTCCACCACAGTTTTTGTATACAACAACTATTTAGTTTAAATATTTATGTTCAAATCGTTTATTGGGTTTGCCCTGGGTCAAAGTTTATGCGCACGCGCATAGCATACACGAGGAAATCGAGTTGAGGGGCTTGTAGCTGAATCATCCGTTTGCTATCCTTTTATTAACATTTTTGATTTCTTGTGTCACAATGGCAGCAAGATATGATAGAGCAATTACTGTATTTTCTCCAGATGGTCATCTTTTTCAGGTAGAATATGCACAGGAAGCCGTTAAGAAGGGATCCACTGCGGTAAGTCTTGAATGAAACGAAAGCTAAACTTTGTTAGCAAACGTTAGTTAGCCAACTAGCCAGCGTTGTCGCTGTGTCACTCTCGGAATCGGTTTCCTTTTCGTTAGATTAACACGGATAGATGAATTTCGCCAACAGTGATGAGGAATGTAATTTTTTTTTTATTGTTGAGCCCGGTGTGTCTTGATGTTCTTAGACGGTGTATTAACATTATTCTAAAAGCAACACTAGAGGTGTACATTTGACTTGCCGCTAGCTTATTCCTTCCTGAAAGTTAGCAATAACGTTACACATCTTCACGGTGCTGTAACTTCGTCTATTAAACTCTAGTGACTAGGGTTATTCTTCAATCAATGCAAGTCCCAGAAGAAGTCTCCAATCCTTTCCTATAATCAGGTTATGCAATTAATATTGTGGCGCTGCCGTTTGCTCCTTATTTTCCAAATAAATGATGCAGGTCTAATAAGGTTGTGCAATGCCATCATCGTTGAATAGGGAGTCCACACATTCACTCGTCTATATACATCCAAGTTACTGTTTTTACATTAATGTTATTGGGATTGCAAATTTGGCGTATGACATGCATGCGAAAATGTAGTTATTTACAATTGCTTTCTTTGTTCAGGTTGGAATCAGAGGAAAAGACATCGTGGTGCTTGGTGTTGAAAAGAAGTCTGTAGCGAAGCTTCAGGAGGAGAGAACTGTCCGCAAGATATGTGCCCTTGATGAGCATGTCTGCATGGCCTTTGCAGGTAATGCAAAACATAAAAATGACTGAAACCTGATTGTTACTCAAAATATGTTGCTTTTGTCGCCATAATAATAATTAATTAATATACTGAGATTATGCACTCTTAGAATATATTTTTAAGAAAATACGATGAGATACCATAGCAGCTATTTTTATGGCATTCCTCCCCCTACATTTTCACAATGTGTAACCTTTGCTTTTCCGATGTCTGCCAGGCTTGACGGCAGATGCGCGTATCGTGATCAACAGAGCTCGGGTTGAATGCCAGAGTCACAGGCTAACAGTCGAAGACCCAGTTACGGTTGAATATATCACACGCTACATTGCAACACTGAAACAGGTAATTGGTGTTAGATGTGATCTCTAGGCCTAAGTTTTAGTACAATACTTCTGTCGGACAACAAACTCCTCATCATGAGACAATTGTCTATGTTGCTGGAATAAAGCTTTCTTTTCAGAGGCACAGAAATGTAATTCTGCTTGAATTCATAAACGATAATTAAATCATTTGTCCCAACTTTTAGTAACGGTTATGAAGCAATTTAACATCAAACACTACTACATTTCCTAGGAATGAATGAAGCACCTATGTGTCTTTTTATTATGTTTTTTTCAAGCGCTACACTCAGAGCAATGGTCGCAGGCCGTTTGGCATCTCTGCTTTAATTGTGGGCTTTGACTACGATGGCACCCCCAGGTTGTACCAGACAGACCCCTCAGGAACCTACCACGCCTGGAAGGTCAGTGAAGTGGTCCACTGCTTACTGTGCTCCATTCTGCTCTTTTAAGTTATGTTCAATGATACTTAGAAAACCTGGACTAATTGCAACGGTTCTTTACCAGGCAAACGCCATCGGCCGCAGTGCGAAGACTGTGAGGGAGTTCTTGGAAAAGAATTACACAGATGAAGCCATTGCTGGTGACAATGAGACAATCAAGCTGGCAATCAAAGCTTTGCTTGAGGTGAGGTCACAAAGAAACTGCACTCACAAGAATATTACATGGCCTGGATATTTAATTTGGGATGCATTTAAGGGACGCCCAGATGCTGATTGACTTTCTTATTTTAGTACACAATGACCAACATTGAACAATGATTTTTATTGTGATGTAAACAAATATTGGACCTATACCTAGTTATGGGATGCCATTACCTACTAACTAGGTATGTGATTTGATGTCGCCAATCACAGCTTGACATAAGTGATGTTGTGCTTTTTGGATAATCCTCTTTTCTTTTCCCCACAGGTGGTCCAGTCCGGTGGGAAAAATATTGAACTTGCTGTTATCAGGCGAAACCAGCCACTGAAGGTAATCACTCATTCTATTATTTTTAACCCTACATTTAAATGCCAAAGTTGTGAATATAATAGTCTTATGCGTGTTTCCCATTATGGCTGTCTGTTGTTATTCTAGGTCTTTTTAATTTGACAGTTGCAATTCTATACATCTTACTTCTTGGCTAATTGCTTTTTCTGTGCTTTGGGCAGATCTTGGAGTCCAAAGAAATCGAGACCCTGGTGGCGGAGATTGAAAAGGAGAAGGAAGAAGAGGCCGAGAAGAAGAAGCAGAAGAAATCCACTTAAAGCAGTTAATCACGCCGCCATTTTCTTTGGTTGCACTTGAGGCAGGACAGCATATACTGGTTGGAATTGTTAGCTAAGAGGGTTTAAAAGATCGTATTTGTCTCTCATTGTAAAATCTTGAACCTTAACTTGAGATCTATCACCTCCGTAATACTCTTTTTCGGCGTGAAATCAATAGTCCATCTGGACTGATGGTGCATGTATGGATACGGAGGTGTACTGATCTGAAGTAAGTGTTCACCCCTTTATCTAGTAACAGCTTTTTATTTTAAAAGTTATGTTTGTTTCTACTCTTCTTATTCTCTGTAATGACAACATTGTAAGAGAACTGCTAATATTCCGAACTGTAACGGATCAAAGCTCAATAAAGGCTCACTTGTTTGTAAAGTTGTTTTCCTTCCTTTTTTAGGAGCACGTATTATTCTGATATTTCTTGTCTGTTACCACATGAAAAGGTTTTAATGTTATCTTTTCCACTAGTACGCTCCATGTTCAAATTAAAACCACTCGGCACTAAAAAAAGACCAAGGAATTGCTTTTTTAACTTTGCCCCCGTTAGTTTCCAGGAAATGGGATGTATAGGAGACTAGTTTTACACCGGCCAGGGGCGCTATACTGAGCGTCTACAAAGTGCCATGTTTATCAGCATTAGACCTGACATTGAAAAAAGAAAAAGTAGTTCAGGCTTCACCAAGTGTTCACCTCTCAGTCATTTAAAACAAATTAGTGATGAGCGAGGGGAAAAGGGTCTAATGGTGATCCAACATAATGCTTTCTTGCCTCCCTTTTATTTCACCCTAAATTCGCTTATCAAGCAACCGCTGCTCTGAATTCTCAAAGACACGATTATGGCCGGCGGTGTGGTAGGGCTGCTTAATGGGTTCCTGGCCTCAGACCCCAGTGGGAACTTTCAGTGACTTTAATCTGGAGCCCTTTGAAAAGTTGTGCCGCGCTGCACCGAGGGGCCCTGGGGGCTCCCTCTGACTCTCACCAAAGACATAATGGTGAATGGTAAAGTCCTTCATTTAGACTCGTCTCCCCAAGCCAGGATTTCCTGAGTGGGTTGACCCAGCTGACTTCGCAGGGGCCATTGCAATTTGTCTTGTTTGGGAGTGTTACTTGGACTGGTGTGTT